>JAULJZ010130049.1:0-10942 GCA_032270985.1 Heliamphora pulchella | reverse complement strand
ATCTTAATCTCTTTATACTCTTAATTATCAACCCATTTGCCTCAAATTTTTAGATTTTTAAAAAAAGAAATTTATAATCGCTTTATGTGATTGGTCCAAATTTTATTCTTTTAATTAAAGTACATTATTCATTTAAATTAATTATTAATAAATAATTTAGTAAATTTGAACCAGTTTCGATCCAAAACAATTCTCATTTGACCTAAATTGAGTAAATTTTTATTACAATTTGGAACAGGTTTCTTTAAACGTATCTAGCGAATTAAGTATATAATGTATATCCCTACCGATTCAAATTGATTTTTAAAAAACATGTTTCCAAAAAAATATTTTCGAAAGGTCATGCGGTGATTCAAGTTTAAAAGGTTTCTAAAAATAGTGTTTCAAAATGTAATGTGGCAAAAAAAAAATTTTAAGGTAATGTAGCTTGATTCAAGTTAAAAGATTTTTTTCAAAAAGTAATACCATTTTATTCAGGTTAAAAGAATTTTTGAAAAGTAATACCATTTGATTCAATTTAAAATTGCCCAAAAGTAATGCTACATTGAAATCCTAATAGTTTTTGAAGGGTTATGCGATTTGATTCAAGGTATACTTAACCAATCCATGCACCTTTATATTGTTTATGTTATTTGTATTATGGGTAAATTATACTAACTTCTTCTTAAATTTTGATAAAATACTGTCAACCTCAAATATTTGAACAAATTATATTTTCTTTTTAACTATTTGAAATTTTATTACAATCTCACTCATACCGTTAGGATTCCGTCAATGAACGGATAATGTCATCAATCATATGAAAATTGATTGCCAAACTGCCCTATAGAATGCATCTAAGCCTGATATCCAATGTACTGAAAATTACATTTCTAAATTGAACTGTTGATGTTATATATACTCTTCTTGGTGGGTCTTGTTAAATTTATTGTCTGGCACTGAATGTTAAGCTAATTTGTTGCAATAGATTTACATTTAAACACATAATTACATTTTTTTAAATCTCAAAACCTCTATTTTTTCCTAATCATATATATTTCTATGATAAATTGTAAGATAGAAAATTAAACAAAAAGATAATTTTTAATTTTCCCTTAAAAAGAAATAATAACACAATTACCAGTACACATATTTTCCACATTATAACTTCACAAAATTATTGTTTATATAACATAAATAATCAAAATTTATTTATTATATTAACCATCCTTTTAAAAACTGAAACTATTTTTTTTTTCAACTGTGTTGAAAATATTTTCCAAGTATTTTGTTTAAGATAAAATTGTTCATGATTTTTAACTGCCAGGGAAAGTTTTTTTTTTTACAATATTAAAATAAATAAATTGCAGCTACAAAAAAAAAAAAAAACGTAAACAAATGTAATATGTTAGCAAAATTCAGATCCATTTTCACCACAGCTAACAAGTGCATTATGACATGTGGATAACAAAATTGAGTTGGGGCATCCTACAACCGGCGTCGGGGGTTGGCTAAATTTCTGCTATTAGTTTTTAGTTTTTAGTTTTTAGTTTTTAGTTTTTTGCTATTGATTTTAGTTATAAGTTACAATTTTTTCTAAATACTCACAACTTCTATTACAATTTGTAACTATTTTTTTTTCTATTTCAGCTACGAGTTACAATATTTACCAACCACTCACAACTTCTACTATAAGTTACAATTTATAAGCTACTAGCAGTAGCATTTTCAAACACCCCCAACAATTGCTTGGTTCTTGTTGTTTCAATCATTAATAAAAAAAAATTATAAGCATTTATTTATGGCCATTAGAATGAAATGATAAAACAATACATATAATCTTATAAACGGTACCATCATTCTAAATAAGCTCATGGCAAAACAATGATTCCCAAATAATATAAACATTAACCCCATTCAAATGCACTTAATGTCGACGAAAAAAAACTCATTGAATTATGAAACAATAAAAAAAATTATTACAATTTATTAATTTTGATTCTTAAAGAGAAACGTTTAGATTTTAGAATTTTACAATTAAAATTTAACTTAAAAATTAAATTAAATTTACAATAGAAGTTTTGGAACTTAAAAAAAAAACCTTTCATTTTTGAAAAAACTGTAGTAGAAATAAGAAATATCCAGATTTGCAACAAAATGCAACTCTATAAAATCAGACTTTGGTTTCTTCTTTCACTTTTATCAATATGCTGATCTTTACACTTTTTTCTTCCACACAAAATCACATTCTTTCATACTTCTCTTTTCCACAAAATTACAGGGCTGGCACTTTTATATAGGGTTTTAAAAAATCCCATAATAAAATGCTACCATTAAATATATAATTAATTTATAACTGACAAACATAAATAAATTACTAGTTTTACGTATTAAACTTTGTAACAAATAATATAATAAATACAAGAATAATTTTTTGTATTAAAACTCTAATTAAATAATAATATTTTTAATATTTTGTTTTTATTAAAATTCTCAAACACGTTCTTGATCAATTTGGAATAGCAGCATCCTAAAGTGAACCTCTCAAAAACTTCGTTGGGAAGAAAAAAAGAAAATCCCATTACTGGAAATTAAAAATAATGGGAAATTAGCTATCCTACCAAGGGACAAAATTGTCTTTCCAACTCTGATAGATTGAGAAGACAATGAGTGTCAAATTGTCTTCAAATGGTCATAAATCTCGAGATATTTTCATCTTTTACTCATCTCCGTAAACGCCATTTGATTATAAGAGAAGAGAATGTAATTTGTCCAAATGTGTAGAGGTTGATTGTATTTGATCAAATCTCAGAAGAGGTAAGTGTAATTTACCGTTGTATTATTTGCAAGATTTCACTCATAAAAAAATTTCAAAGAACCAAAGTTTTGAAAGAGCACAAGATGCCTAAAAAAAATTATTATAGTCTTTCTATGCAATTTGTTACTTATTACGCGATTATAAAAGGCTTAAAAATATATTTAATATTTATTAATCTTGTTTCTCGTAGCACTGAATGATTATTAGCGTTTGTGGCATATGTTATGCATGTACAAGCATCAAATTTTTGCAAAATTAATTATTGTTGAATAAGAAGAAAAGAGGATAAATGAGTGTAGATTTTAGAATTTTTGAAATTTAAATATTTTTGAAACATTGAATAGAGATGAAGTTTAGAATTTTTGAAATCCTTAAAATTGTGACAGTCGCAAAAATTTTATAACGGTAAAAAAAAAATTACAAATCGACTTCACTAAGCAGTTTACTTATTATAGTTAGTATATATATATATATATATATATATATATATATATATAAACTGACAGTGGTAGCCAGGCTAAACTGACATAAAAAAATTTTTTTTTTTAAAAGTCAAAGAAATAGTGGCCATTGCTTGAAATGCTCTATGGCCTATCACGCTGTTTGTCCAAACAAGGAACTTACATTTAGCTTTACTTTTACAAAGTTGATGAGCAAATCGTGCAATTTTTTTTAGCCAAAAATAAGAAAAATTTATTAAAATATGTAAATAAATTAATTAAAATAAACTTATAAACTATTATTGCAAATTATACGTACAAAATTCATTTTTTCGCCAGTGTGAATTATAAAACTTATCTTATATTTAACATGTTAAACTCGTGAGTTTTTTGATAGCTGATTACCCTTACAATTTTTATATATGTTAATTGCATTTGGATTCCACAAATTATTGATAAATCAATTACGGATATAATTCATCTAATAGAATTTAAGTTGAAAAAGAACTCTTTTAAGATAAGAACAAAATGGTTGATGGATATGAATTATTCTAAAAGTTATCTTTTAAGTCATCTCCTCTATGAAAAATAGAATAACCATTCCTTACAGATATTAGTTTTTCTATCAATTATAACGTACAGTTATTCTGAAAAGTTAGAAATAGAGAGAAGAAGATGAGTCAAGAATTAAGAATTTTAAGTAAAGATTTTTATTTGATCAGTTAATCAAATATCAATGGCTGCCAAATGTACGTTCATAATGTTCAATCTTTTTCTTGAGATGTATTAAATTTCACATCTTATATATTAAATGTTCTGCATAATATTATATGAAAAATTATAGATTTTTTTTCAACAGTTGGTATCAGAGCAAGGTTTTCTAAATCAATACATTTTGAAATTATAAAATAAATGTTGAACATGCTGAAAGCTAGGTGCGTTTTTCTCTATAGTTTTTATAAACCGTTTTTGGTAATGATGTTAATGTCTAAAGTGAAACCCATGATAAATTATGTGGCTCTGGTTAAATGCTACCTCAATGGTTGAAATAGAGAAATCAATTGATACCTTAAAAGAAGTGTTCCAACGTTGGTTTTTGGACTATATATATATATATATATATATATATATATATTATACTTGATATGCCTAGAGTCTCTGTGAAAAATTATGCTTCTCGTTCATTTTTTCGGTAATTATGATTTTGGTATATTTCATGTTTTAGTCCTTTAATTGCTCTGTGATACATGTATAGAGACATTTTTTTACATATGTGTTTATACATGTTTTTAGAGTGAATAATAATAGAATAATGGCTTCGACCATATTTTTCGCTCAATGTTACAGAATTCATTCTCAATTAAAACTGCTAGTACTTGGGGCTTATAAATCATAAATCCTTCTAATCTATTATCTAATCTACTGCAAATTGTATTATGAACTGATTACACGTTTGATGATAATAATAATTCATGAGGAGATTCTATATATACATAAGGTTATGTATATCACATTGTTTATCTGAAAGAACAGGTTTTAGACTTTCTTGAATCATCACAGCAAATGGACTAGTTAAACTCGTGAATTTTTTGGTGGTCCATTAACTTTACGATTTTTACATATTTTAATTGCATTTGAATTCGATAAATTATTGATATGCTAATTACGGATATGAATTCATCTACTAGAATTTAAGTTAGAAAAGAACTCTTTTAAAATAAGAAAGAAATCGTTGATGGATAAGAATCCTTCTAAGGATTATCTTTTGAGTTATTGGTTCGTTGTCGTACTGTACCGTACCAAAAAATAAATATTTAAAATTATAAAATTAACTACTATTTGGTAGAATGGTGGTTAAATCCAGGTATCGTTCCTCATGGACTATGTGACGGAATTATAATTTTACAGCTTAAAATACTACCCGATTTTCTTTTATAAAAAGATTTATTTGTTTTAATATAAAAAAATCTAAAATTAAATTAAACTAAAAATAAAAGATTTGATTTAGATGAGAAAAATTTTTCAAAGGATTTGAATCCATCATAACCAGTATTTTAGTTTCATTCAGGTTTTATTTTATTCATTTGATTTAATTCAATCCGGTCACGACTACAAAACTGACACAAATTAACAAGAGAATAAGGTCGAATCCAAACCCGTCATATCTTATCTTAAACGTGGCATGCATAGCCCGAGTGATCCCGGCACGACTCGTCATATCCAAGTATAAGATATCTCACGTTTAAATAAGAACAAGAACATATAATAGTTGCATGATCTCGTTATTACAATCACAAAAAGTAAAAACGAAAACTAGATAATCAAATTAAAAATCCGTTGATCAAACGCCAACGTCTCAAAATCATACAACGAACTGAATTCGAATAGAAACGAAATAGAAATCTAAACTATACTAAAATACCAACTAGGGGTTCATCAACCCCTCAACCCCTAGGAAGAAGAAGATCAGCCGATCCTGTTTCGGCTCGAATTCATGAAGAGTTGAAGAAAAATTGGGTCCCGGGCCTCCGTCTTCATCTTCACGTCACTTTTCGAGCCTCCAGAGTCGTCTCTAAAAGAGTCTTCAATATGATTTTTGAAGATATGGAATTAATTGAATGAATCCCCCATGCCTTGTTTATATAGTAGTGATCCACGCCCCTTGTTGTAGTGTTCTGTTCAAATTCTCATTGTTCCATTTCATCCAGACGCTTCCCGTTCTGTTTGGACGAAAATCTTTCTATTTTGCTTTCGTTCGGATGCTCTAATTTTTGTCTGGACGCAAATCATTCTAGTTAATTTTCGTCCGAATGCCCATATTTCCGTCCAGATGCAATTTTGCAAAAACACGACTGCGCTGTTGTACTAATTTCAAACGAGTACAACTTCTTCATCTGAACTCCGAATAGGGTTATTCTTGTGTCCAAATTAAAGTCTCAAAAGTCTACTTTTCCACCATATCAAAATTTATTTTGTACAAATTGTTATGAACAAAATAGTGAAGATATGTCAATTTTCTTCACACATTTTTCGCATATTTTTTGTCAAACTTCTTTTGAAACATTATTTTCTTCACCATTGAACATTTTTACCAAATTTCTTGAACTTTGAGCTATTATCAATCATGGTGGTAGGTTTTTGGGTCCTGAAAGGTAACCGAAACAACGTTATTTTGATTATTTGGCTTCTGCTTTGGAATTATTGATCTTTTACGGCTTTTGATATATTTTAGCATATTTTTTCACCATCTTCCTTCTTTTGATGCTAACACTAAAACACTACTAAAATATATTAATAAACACATAGGCGAAACTTAGCAAAGTATACTTTGCAGGATTTGATTGGTACTTTTACATACCGATCACACCCCCTAAGTTACACTTTGCTAGTTCTTGAGTAAAGCAAAAATAAAAAATAATTAAACTAATCTAACTACAATCCATTTTTGTAGAATACACGATTGCACTTAGCATGTGTGACAAGCCTTTAAACCCCTAGGTTACCTCTAGTGGACGGACGAGTTATAGTCTCGTGAGGGTTTCCAGAGATTATACCCACAAACATCAAACACGTGTATTTTGAAAAATTTAAGTAAAAATTTGAATTTCATAGCCCCAACAATCAATTTGTACAACTTTTTAGTTATTGCCATCCTTATAATCAACTTCTTATAGATTTAGACTCAGTGTGTGTAAAGACTCAGCTACGTGCCTCGGTATCATACTTCTAAACATTTAAGGTTTGAACTATTGTCAAAACTGTCTCGACTTCAATTCTCACTTGGTATCACTCACAATTAAATACTCAGAAATAGATTTATGTATATGTGCACTCGTGGTATGTAGCAGAATTTATGTTAATCAAATCAAATATATTCTGCATAATTTTGACACGAAAAGATGCTTTATTTAAAAAATGACTCTTAATCTCATGATTAGAATGCTAATTATTGAGAATATATGAAGTGCTTCATTTGTCATTTTCAATTAATTATTTTCACACATTAAAGCATGTCATTATTGGGATCAAATAGGTCTTTATTTTTTATTACAGTGTTAGATAGAAAAATATATATTTGGGCTAGGGTTGAGTGCATATAATGTCCTAAAACAGACTAATTGATAAATATCACTCAATTTTCAAATTTTGTTCAATTATTGCTCACATTCACAATTTCTAAAGTTAATTTTTGATTTTATACTCCACAAAATTCTATATTTTGCTATTTACTCAATAATCTCTTTTTTTCTCAACTCAATTGTCCTTTTTTTTTCTTTTCTTTTTTTTCATTCAGTTTTTAATTCATCATTCTCTCTTTTTTTCTCTCCTTTTTTTTTTACAAACTTTTCCATCCTTTTTTATTATAGACTTTATTATACTTATATAGTCACTTAACCTGTTCACATGACATTTTCATATACAACAGGAAAACAAAAGGGGAAACTATGGTCAATTAAATAGAAAAAATACGAATAAACTTAAATATAGAAACATGGCCTATTTTTTTTTTCAAGTTTGACATAATCCTTTGCATGGTCCTTATTTTTAGAAAATTTAAAATGAGTATTATAATAATGTTCTCAACTCTTAGCCAAAATAAATGAATAACGAGATTAATCAACATCTAATGCATGCTGAAACAAAATGTAATATGAGTAAATTTAGAAAGATTTCTTAAAAAAGAAAAATAGTCTCAAAAACTCAATAAGGGTTAAGTCTCCACCTTTTGTTTTTCAAGTTGTTCTTACTATCAGCATTCATTAGCATGAAAATCAATTAAGCAGTTAAGTGTGCAGTGCATAAAAACTGAGTGTACAAGTCTATAGTCTATTTTTCATAAAAATTTTAGCAACTCAAAAATCACAAGCCTTAATTTATCCAGGGTACAAGATTCATGATTTTAAATTAAATTTCTCAAAAACACAATTTTTTTAAAAAAAATAAAAACTAAACTGATAAAGTGAAACGCTTATAAAAACTAAACTGATAAAGTGAAACGCTTATCCCAAACTTAAATTATCCAATGTCCTTATTGGATGAAAACAGACATAGAATACAAAAATAAAAGGGCTTAAGATTTCACCTGACCTGAAAAATTTAAAAAAAAAATGCTTATCCTAAAAATTGTTAGTGCCAAGTATCTACAAAAGATATCAAAGCAATTAAGAACATAAGGACTAATTTCACATGACAATGAAAAGAATTTTTTTTGATTTATTTTCTTTTTTGGTTTTTTTAGCGCCTAAAAAAACAATAAAATCCCGAATTCCCTCTCAGAAGGGCTAAATTTAACGTCTTTCATCCAGACGTGATGACAAGGTAAAACTTTAACCTTTTTCTGTAGCTGGAAGGGTGGCTGCTGGTCCTACAAGTGTAGGCTGAAGAGTAATTGATGATGGCTACTATGTAGTGTTCAATGATAAACCGCAAGTGAGAAGAGGTGATGCACAAGGAAAAAAGTGTGGTGGCTCAAATCCAGCATTCCAATGAGGAATGTTTTTGTGAGGTGTTATCTTACACAACTCAGCTCCTACAAGTTCCCGAGGTGGGTTATGGAGAGATGTCTCAGTAGTTAGGGTTTCAATCATATCTGTTAAAAAGCAATCTTCCTTGTTCGAGAGCTAGTGATAGGTGTTAAAAATATTTAATTTCATGTGCATGTTCCCAAAGGATACATCTATTATCCCAGTCCTACAATTAATACAGGCATCGATCGTAGCCAAAAAGGGTCGACCCAAGATGAGAGAAATTTGTTTCTTAGGGTTATGTACCGGCTCCATATCAAGGACAATAAAGTCAACTGGGAATAAGAACCTATCAACCTTGACAAAGACGTTCTCGATTATGTCCCGTGGCATCTTGACAGATCTATCGGCCAACTGAAGGGTGATTGGCGTGGGCTTCAAATCTCCCAAACTAAATTCTTCATATATTAAGTAAGGGAGTATATTGACACTAGCCTCCAAATCAAGGAATGCTCTATCAATTGAATGATTTCCAATGACTTACGAGATGGTAAGAGCACCAGGGTCCTTGAGCTTAGGGGGAGTGTTGTGCGTGAGAATGGAGCTCAGTTGCTTAATAAGACAAATTTTTTTAGGGATATGTGTTCGATCCTTGCATTTTTAGATACAAAGGTCCTTAAGAAACTTGGCATAGGACGGGACTTTCTTTATAGCATCTAGAAGAGGGAGGTTGACCTTAACTTGCTTAAACACCTCCATAATATTTTTCATGGTTGCTCCCTTCTTTAGAAAAGGAAAATATGAGTTAAGAAGAGATGGGAAGGGCACTCTAAGTCCTAGAGGGGCTACTAGTGAGGTCAAAAGAGAAAAGGGAGAAGGGACAGGTACAATAGTAGATGTTGGGGATGTAGAGGGAATAATAAGTGGGTTGGTGTTGGAGCCATCAGACGGCTCCGGGCCTCTAGGGAGTGCAGGTGCTACTGACTTTTCAGGACGGGTCTTTACTTCCCGTCCATTCCTGAAGGTCAACACTGCATTTACTTGCTCACGGTGGGTATTCTCAAATTGTCAATTCTCGACTACATATTGACCCTATGGATTACTCATCGACTGACTTGGTAATTTGCCTTTCTCTCGACGAATGAGGGCAACGGCTAGCTACCCAACTTGGGTCTCTAGTTTGGCAATGGACTAAGAGTGTGAGTGCATAAGCTGAGTGTTCGCCTCTAGTCCTTGCAGGGCTTACAATACTCGCTCTTCAAAAGCTGAGTTTTGAGGAAGGGCCAAAGGGATAGTTGTGGAACAGGAGGTGCATATGCCGGAGGATTATAAGTTTTGGGATATGCAAGCCTTAGCAGTGGTGTTGACAAATTACCCAAATTGGGTTGCTACCGCTAAGAGAAATTAGGATGCTTTCTCCATCCCAGGTTATATGTGTTTGAGAATGGGTCATTACCCGATTGGGAGAAATCTTATGCCGCATTAACTTGTCCTTGCACGAATTCAGGGTATTGGGTAGCGGCTGGACAATCAGTGACAAAGTGGGCTAGGATGGCACACAATGCACATGCGTCCTGAAAGACAGCAGGTGGGGTAGAAGGTACAGAATTAAGGCCACCAGATAGGAGCTGGTCCAACTTTTGGGTTAGTGATGCCACTTGTTTGGATAGATCGTGAGGTTGAGTGACCTCAAAAATGCCTCGGGTTTTCTAAAAGGATGAGGCAATGGATCTGCCAGTACTGGATGCTGAGGCTTGATGTTGGGAGTTTTTACTCAAACTCTCAAAAAGTCTTCAAGCCTCGTTCTCGTTTTTCAACATAAAAGTACCACCTCAAGAGGCATCAACAAATTGGCAGTGTTAAGGTGTCAACTCGTTGTAAAAATATTGGACTAACTGCCACATCAGTACATGGTGATGAGGACTGGCTCTAATGAGATCCTTTAGGCGTTCCCAAGTTTCGTGAAAGGTCTCGCTGTCGAGTTGGGTAAAACTCATAATGGCGCGTCGAATTTGGTTAGTCTTGCTTATCGGGAAATACTTTTTGAGGAATTCCTATTGCAATTTATCCCAAGATGTGATCGTGTTCAGTTCTAAGGAATTAAGTCAATGTTTGGCTTTATCTTTAAGGAAGAACGGGAACAATTTCATTTTAAGGGCTGCGTCTGAGAAGTTACTGATTTTGACTGTTGAGCATATTTCAAGGAATTCATCTATGTGCTTATAAGGGTCCTCATTACT
>JAULJZ010130038.1:0-10942 GCA_032270985.1 Heliamphora pulchella | reverse complement strand
CCCTCTCCTTCCTTCCTATGGGCTTACTGAACAACCTCTAGGATGTTCACAAGGAAAACTGCTTTTTTCTTGACCTATGGGGTAGAGGCAGAGATACCCCTAGAGATCGGATTACCAATAATCCGAACAGAAGGCTAAATGCAAGCACCTTGGGAATGAACCTGGATTTGGCCAAAAAATAAAGGGCAATGGCAGCCATTAAATTGATTTCATACCAGCAAACTTTAGCCAAAGGGTACAACCGAAGGGTAAAACACCGAGAGTTCAATGAGGGTGATCTAGTTCTCAGAAAAGTCCTAGGGCATATGAAGGACCTAGTGCACGGGAAGTTCAGGCCGAACTGGGAAGGTCCCTACAAGGTCACCTCCAAAGCAGGGACAAGAGCTTACAATCTGGAAGACATGGATGGCAGAGCCATCCCTAGGCCATGAAACACAAACAACTTGCGTAAACTTTACTTTTAGAATTTCAAATTTTGTAATTCTTTAGTTAGTGAATAAAACGCTGTTGCTCGACAAATTTTTTATTTAATGCAAAGTTTTCACCGAACAGTTGTTCATGCAAAAAACTTGGGGGGCAAATAGAACCCTATAATAAGGCTAAGTTCAAAATTCATCCGAACTAAACAACCCTTAATATGGAAGTTTAACCACATACTTGGGAAGAAAAGCCTAAAAAAGATTAAGTTCAAAATTCATCCGAACTAAACAACCCATAGTTTGGAAGTTTAGTCTCATACTAGGGAAGAGAAGCCTAAAAAAGGCTAAGTTCGAAGTTCCGAACTAAACAACCCCTAGTATGGAAGTTTAATCCCATACCAGGGAAGAGAGCCCAAAGAATGCTAAGTTTGAAGTATTATTCAGGCTAAAACAACCAAGTATGGAAGTTTAAATCCCATACTAAGGAAAATGGACCAAAATTGGCTAAGTTCAAAGTACACCAGAACTATCCAACACCTCAGCGCGAAAGTTTAGATTTCATACCTAAAGGAGAAAAACAAGTATGATGAAAGAAGTAACAAACTCAAAAGCAAATTTGCAACAACACGGTTCGGAGCATCCAAAAAGTTTGTTTTCCATTAATTGAAAGATTGGAGTACATTAGAGGCCAAGCGAGAGTTACACTTTAGCAAGAGAGAGAGAGAGAGAGAGAGAGAGAGAGAAGAGTGCACCTAGGCCTTACAGAGAGAAATTGAGACTCAAAAAATTCTTCTGTAGTCTGCACGGGGGTACCCATCTCCTCATCTAGGATAGGAAGGGTTTGCTCAGGTGCAGAGGGAACATCATGGACAGCAGCAATCTCCAAAAGCCCCTCCACTTTCACCACCTCCTCTTCTTCCTCTTCCTCCGCCTGCTTGCTTGGGAGAGGGACTTCAGAGAACAGTGGGAAGGACTCCTCCACCCCATCAGCCTTCAAGGCTGCCTCCCAAGCTGCTACATAGATGATGTCTTACAGCTTGGGAATTTGGGCCTTGTAGTTCTTGGTGGCCTCAGCCACCCCTTCGGCATAGGCTTTTTCAGCCTCTTCTTCAGCCTTTTTCTTCTCGAACTTAGCCTTCTCAATTTCAGCCTTTGCAGTAGCAAGCTCCCCCTCATTCTCCTTCAACTAACGCTTCAAGGTGATCTTCTCCAATTCAAGTTCGGACACCCTAGCCCAAGTAGTGTCCGCGACGAGTCCCCGATCACGTAGCTCAGCGTCCATCTTGTTGATCGTCTAGAGGTAAGAGTGGTTTCGTTGGCACATAGTCACCAGCTCAACCTCCCTCTCATCCACCCTATTCAAAGCTATCACCATTCTTTGAAGACTCTAAAAAGGAAAAAAAACTATAAGTGACAAAGTACTGAAAAGTAACTTGCAAAAACAAGAAAAGAAGAAGAGAAGAAAGAGGTTACCTATATGGCATGACAGATGGCAGATTTCGACAGCTTCTCATGATCAAACTTTTGAATCTCCTCCATGTCGAAGGGGAGAAGTAGGGCTTTGCAGAGCCCTAAGCAAGTGTTCGGGGCCCCACCTTTCTCCCCGATAGTGATGAGCTTGTCCCCTTTCCTCAGCTCGGGCGTCCAGGGGATGGCATCTTCTGCAACGTCAACAACTTTTTTGCCTTTGTCGTTGGCTGGGATCTTTTCCTTCCCAGTGCTAGCTTCGGCATCTCCAGCTTTTCTCAACTTCTTCTGTGAAGGTTGAGGCTCCACTTGGACCTGTCAGAGGTGGGCAAAGAGAGCTCGGCAGCGAGATCCACAGCCTTCTCTCACCGAATTTTCTCAGCTCGGGCAGCGGTGGTGACAGTCACTTTCTTCTTGGAGCCCCTGAAGGTCAGGAACTCCGTTAGGTCGGCAGTGGGGGCATTTCTCTTGGCCATCACGGTGATGTCGGCTAAGTTAGAGGAATTTGAAGATGATGAAGAAAAAGAAACGGGAATGGCTTCCTGGGGGGAGGAGGGACCAACATGATCCGAAATGAGAGGTAGTTGGGCAATTGTTACTTGCCTCTCTGCACTGGTGAAGGGCAAGACTATCGCCTCAGCTCTCAGGTACGTCAATGGGTGCTAAGGCAGGAGCGGCGATTCGAACACCCGACATATTTAGTCTGATGAAACTACGGTAGGTTGGGATGTACTTCAATAGGATGTGGGCAGCTCGGCCCAATCCTTTCTGTTCAGGTAGACCCTTGTAGGCCCACACCTTCTCAAGGTCCTAAAGGTGAACACCGAGCAAAGGGCCCCTAGCTTTGTTGTTGGCAATAGCACCTGCGCTGAACAGAAGAAATATAAGAATACGGAGTTAAAACAAAGTACTGAAACTGAGTGAGGCATAATAAAAAATAGTTGGTGAGGGAAACAACTGGGGCCAAGCCCGTCCTTTTAGGGAATTGTGAAGATATCTTGTGCTTCCCCGGGACCGAATTCAAAGTTCCTAGTAATGTACAAGAAGTTGTTGTCAACGTCCTTACCAAAGTCTGGTAATTCGATGACAAGCTTCTCGGTTGCCCGTTTTGCTTTGAGGTAATAAGATTCAGTTTAGTGTTGGACCATGTTGTAGCTGTAGACGATGTCCCAAATACCGAGATTGGTACCTAGAATTTGGTTCAACCCTACAACCTCCATGGATACTCTAAAGACATTAGAAGAGACCTGCATGGGGCTTACTTGGTAATGCCGAAGAACTCATGTAAAGAAGAAGATAGATAGGGAACCAAACTTCCCCCTCCATTATGGCAATAAGTGGAAGGGGGAGCTTTTTCCAATTCCCTTCGCGCGGATCTACAGCATTAGCCAGAGTAATTTTAATGTCATTTGGAATGTTGTATCAACGTCGAAAGTTTTGCATTACCTTCGGCGTCGAAAGTTCTGCATTACCTTCGGCGTCGATACTAACTTTTGGAGTTTGTCCATTGAAAGTAAAAAAAAGGGGGAGATAGAAGAAATTGAGCAAAACACACGGCAAGAAGAGAAAAATCGCCTCAAGGAGAAAGAAAAGACAACGAACACGAGAAGCATACTTAAATGAAAATGGTACTAAAAGCAGCAAGTTCGTTTGCCAGAATCTGGGTTTTATAGCCGAATTCTGGGCTTGTTCATCGAAAAACACAGAGGGCACTCAAGAGAGGTTTGGAAGTGAGAATGGTGGTAAAAGAAAAGAAAAGACGTTTAAAGATGGGTTTTTATACCTGTTGTTTCAAGCGACAGGCGCCATTAATGCGCCGTACGTTTGAAACGGCACCTCAAATTACCGAGGCAATGCGCATCCCCTTCATGCACCAATGGCAGCCTTCCACTTCACCATTGAGGGGCTCGAGGGCAAACTATCACGAAGAATGGAAGGCAGAAAGGTGAGTTTTCTGAAGCAACAACCGAAGACCGAACAGAAATCCCCCGAGCAGGGGAGCATACATTGGCCACCAACCCTAACACACTTGCCGAATAAGACGAACAAGACGAATGCGAAAAGTTATGACTCCTCATTGAGCTCTTCGGCTAAATGACGACCAAAGCTGGGGGATAATTGAGAGCGGATGAAATAATGGGCTCAAGGCCTAACCTGAGGCAATCTGGGCTACCTAACAAGGCCACCCCTCATAAGCTCGGCCCATATAAGTTGGCTAGCCCACAACGAGTTCGGGCCACCCCAAAAAAGGGAAGCCCCTGGCAAGTCAGCTTGATTTGATAAACTCTGGGCAAAAAGATTGCCCAAAAAGACTCCAACTCCACAACGGCAGTTCGAGAAATGGAGGGCAAGTTACCCAAGGCAACTAGATTGCCTAGGAGATAACATAGTATCTTTGGAAATAAGAGACAAGTGGCAGAGTTCCAAAAGGGCTCAACCACCGCGGTTTTGACCCCTATATAAAGAGAGGCACTCCAAGCCCCCGGGTATGCAATTCTCAAGTTTTAGTTCTTGATTAGAATCCTTAGAGAAAAGTCTAACTTGAACGTCGGAGTACTTCTCGGTCAAACTTGGCTGAAAAGCACTAATGGTGTTCTTGCCATGCAGAAGTTCGAGAACAACGAGAGCAGTCACCAGTGAGTTCGGGAATCGGGAGTTTGGCTCCAGTTTCTGTTCGAGATCATCAATACTATACCAATCAAATTAGTTCTGATTGTGCGAATGATATTTTAGCACGCGCGCACACACACACACAATATATATATATTGTAATTAAAAATGATTTAATTAAATGGAAAACTTGTAATGAAGAAAGGAGAAAGAGAGGTGAGAATTTTTAGAAAAAATGGAGGAGTTACACAAAATTGTATTTAAGGATTTTAAAGTTATAGAAAAATATAAAAAATATGGACGGAGTGAAGATTTTTTTAAAAAAGAATTATGGCGGTTACAGAAGTTTTATAACGATTATAAAAACGTGAGTTGATTTCGTTCACACCAAAGGTATTTACTTTATATATTATATATATGTAAAAGGAGTAATTCATTTGGTGTCAACTCTTTTTTCAAGTTCTTTATAGTTTTTTATTTTTTTAAAAAACTCTTAGCTTGCAAAATATTACATTGTTTTGATAAATAAGGATAAAATGAAATTTCAAAAGCAATATTAATAAGATCTTTAAATAGTACTTTAGTGGGATACTTTTTTGATGCTTGTGGAGGTTAAGTTATAAATCAAATATTTAAAAATAACACATCGAAGAGTAAAATTTAATTAATTAATTGTAATAATGCACAAAAAATATTGTGTGCCACTTTCTTGTTATTAATTATAGGGTTGTTGAAAGTCACAAACAAATTATTGAACCAAAGTTGAAAAAAGTTGCTAACAAAAATAAGTCTATTTTTTGCTAATAACTTACGTTTTTAGAATTTTTTTTCATATTTGTGTTAATATTTTTTACTTGTTTAATAAATTTTGAATCAAAATTCAAAATAAATCAGTAAAAAATTAAAAATAGAAACTTTTTAGAAATTTCAAGCATGGTTCAAAGAGAAATATCAAGAATAAATTCTGCCTGTAAAAAAAAAAAGAAAGAAAGAAAGTGAGAAAAAAATATTGCTTCTTAATGTGATCTCAAAGAGAGAAAAGGCAATAAATAGTATGAAAGCTGAAATTACCTAAAAGAAAAAAAAAAGAAGAAAAGGATAGGATGATAAAAGTGAAACAAAAGAGAAAAATGACTTTTAATTTATTTTGGATTTTTTTGTGCTTTCTTTTCCTTTCGCTCTCCTCCTATAATAGAAATCAGGGATGGAACTACTCCTAAACAATCAAGTGCTAGGGTTCACTTGTTTTTTTTTTATCGACAAATAAAAATTTATTGCTACTACCCAAACAAGAACAGATTTAGACTTACACTCCAGAAAAGCAAATACAAAATCTAAACAAGATATAATTAACAAGAAGTCAACCCAAGAGAGGGAGCACAAAAAACACAAAACACAAACACATACCCAAAGGACTGGCTATAAGTAAAAGACCACCCAAAATCAGCAACACCAATGCCCAAACTAGAATCACCGAGGGAAAAGGGGCTTCGAAAGACAGCCAACACTAGAGGCAGGAGCATGAGATTACCCAACAACACCCCAAGCCAACAAAACCAAAGGGAGGAGGGGCTTCGAAGCAACCCCACAGCCAAGACCGAAAAAACCAGCCCCAAACCCATCACCTACAAACCAGCAACCACAACCACCTACAATTACCCAAAAGCCAACACCTATAGGGTAACCAGCCCCATAACTAGCACCAAAAGGCAACCACGAGCCAACTCTCAACACCACAAATCCGACATCAAACATCAGCACTAATGAACATCAACAAAACCACCCCAAAAACTAACACCTCACTGCACCTAGAGCCAACTTCAGAAAGTAAGAGCCAGCTCCAAACCAACCCTAACCCCAACACTAAGAAAAAGCATCAACAAGAAAAACAAAAAGTAGAGGTCATCAGCACCACAAGCTAGAACCAAGAGCAAGCACGTGAGAGCTACCCTTCCTGCCTCTTATAAGGACTTTCCTATCCGTCCTCATTTCCTCTATCCTTCCCAACCCCTTTCATTCCACAACAAAACCTTAGTTTTAAGGTTTCCAAAAATCATGTTATTTCATAAATTAACTTCTAAGTTAGTTTTTTTGAACTTTGTTGTTTGGATAAAAAATTAACCTCTTTGCTTTTTGTTCAAATTTGACAGTTTTGTCCTTCTATATATATAATTAAAAATAATAATTATATGTAGTTAGTAGTGGTAGTAAATAAGTTATTAATGAGGTATTATTGTATTTTAAAAGTAGTGAGATCAAGTTTAAATAGAATATTATAGAACTAATATTTTGATTTGATTTTTTTAGCTTTTTAACTTTTTTTGATTTTCTGACAAATGAGCCATGTTTGCTTTTTGTGTTTTTAGCCAAAAAACCTAGATAGCCAAACAAATCTTTATATATGAGGCATAATTTGTCAATGTTTGTACAAAGGGCATAATTGAAATAGTCACTTTGTATAAATACCTAGGTCTAATAGAAGAAAGCTTATACAAGATTTTAAAAAGCAAATTCTCCCTCTCTCTGGTATATGGTCAAATCCCCCAATTGACTCATGTAGAGATTTGGGCTAAAAGCGATTTGTCTAGGCTCGGGTCGAACTTGAGATAAATACTAGGTGTGTGAATCGATCTCATAACGCACACACCAGTTAAGTTCAAAAACACAGCCGCTGGGATTCGAACTTGCACCCAAACCCTTGATACGATTCGTCAAGACTTTGGAAGCTCATCCTAGAACCAACTGCGCTATACCTTGGAGGTGTCTCTCTCTTTTTTAATATAATGACTATTTATTAATTATTCAACACTCTAGTCCAATGCTCCTTTCAAATCATAAAATTATGTTTGTTGGGATTTGGAGACGTTTACTGTTGACTCTATTTATCTATTTTATGTGAAACCTAAATGAAGTTGGAAAAATCCCTTAAGAATAAGGTCCAATCGTTTCTGTATAACAGTTTAACCAATGCAGTTCTATGATTGAGTTAAAATATCTAAAGAATGAATTATTTATAAATTTTTTTCATTCATATTCTGTTAGATTTAATTATGATTTTTATAAACAAATTTGGTACTAAGTGTGTGTTTAGTCTAGTTTTTTTAAAAAGTTTTTTGGCTTTTTGAAATTTTTGTGAAAAGGTAAATGTGAAAAAGTGTAAAAAAAGGCAATTAATTACTGTAGAAGGCCAAACAAATGGCTTTTTAAATTTTTTTAAGCAAAAAGCCTTCAAAAAAAAATTTAGACGAAACAGAGACTAAATTTTTATTAATTTATCATTCTTGAATTGTAATATGATTATTTATATAAGATATTAAAAAGATAATCATGATGTAACCTTAAAGGAAAAATTTTAGTTCTTGATAAAAACTAAACCAAATAATTAGAGAGAAGAGAGAGCTGGGGAGACTTGATATGACTTGGTGATAGTGAGAGTGCAATAAATCTATGCTTGGTTGCAACGCAAAGGCACAAAAAAATGAAGTGTCAACATAAGAGAGAGAGGGGTTAAAATGGATTTTACATATTTTTGTAGAAAACATATGTAAAATCTTGAATTCAAATATTAAAGTTTGTTTTTGTCTTGAATTCAAATAAAGTTTCTCCAAACTTTTGAGGAAGAGAGGGTGAAAGGTTACGCTATGGCTATGTTTGTTGCGAGGAATTAGACCTTTAAATTGTACCCAAAAAAATATATGGAGCTTATCATTTAAAATATTATTTTTTAAAATTATAGGAGTGAACCTGTGTTATGCATAATTTTGCGCATTTTTAGAATCTACGTAAAAAAACTTATAATTTTTATAATCTAAAAAAAAAACCACTAGAATAGTTTTTAAAGTAAAAATTTGAGAATATTAGTTTGAGGATTTGAAGCTCCCATATGTACTCTAGGGAGTGTTTGGAAAAGTTACTAGTAGTAATTTTTAGCTTTTTACTATTAATTTTAGTTATAAGTTATAATTTTTTTAAGTATCAACAACTTCTACTATAAGTTATAACTAGTTTTTTTTTATTTCAGTTATAAACTATAATTTTTATCAAACACTCATAACTTCTACTAAAACTATAATTTATAAGTTACTAGATTTTCTTTATTTATAAAGAATTGCTCTTGTTCAAAAAAATTTAATGGGATAGGTTTCATTAATTTCATAATAGAAACTCTATTAATCGCAAATCTTTGGTCAACTTTCTCTCTTTTAAGTAATTTCATTCTTTTTTTAATTTTTTCTTTTCATTTTCTCTATCTTTAATTCTAATTTTATCTCTAAAAAAATAATTTATTACTGCGTTTGTAAAAAAAAAATTAAGGAAAAAATCTATTAAATACAAAGCATATCTATTTAGTTGTAGTTTTTGAGTTAAAAACATAATATTACATAGGTTCTAATATGTATGTGTTATAAAATTAGTAATTCTATAATCTATCCGCTGAAATCTATCAAATAAGATCTATATTAAATGTAAAATTATAAAAAAAAATAAAAAAATGTATCATTTTCAAAATAATTTTTTTTTCCAATTTTAGAATTTAACAAATAGATAAATTTATCAAATTTAAAATTTATTAGTTCCGAAATATAGAAATTTTTCAATTTTAAAATCTCAAATTTGAGATTTAACATAATGAGAAACTTCTCAGTTCTGAAATTTATTAAGTTCAAAACTAATAAATTTATTGTTTTTTAAATCTTAACAAAAAAAATTCTCGTAAAGAAGAAATTTTTATCTTCTTGTGTAGATTGTACATAAAAATCTCACTATCTAAATATAATATTAACAAGTAAAATACTAAAGTAAATTGTCCATTTTAATCAAGATTTGTTTAATTTTTAAAAAATAGATAAATTTATCAAGTTCAAAACTGATATATTTCTCATTTTTTAAAATTGAGAACAATTTCAGAAGTAATAAATTTCTCAGTTTGTTAAATTTCAAAACAAAAATTTGAAATCTAAAAAATATAAATAAATACATATATTTATATACAAATGATCTATCCTTTTTATATTCTTTTTTTTATCAACAACAATAATGAATTATTCTTTGTTAGATATACAGTTAAAATTAAAGAAGAAAAAAAATAAAAAGAGTGAATGAAGTGAAAGAAGGGATAAAAAGTTGACCATGAGTTTATTGTTAAGGATAACTTTGAAATTATAATTTCTTTGAAAGATTTGAAATGCCGGATTGGAAAATAGCTTAAAAGTTAATTTTTTTTAATATTTTTAGTCAAAAAAATAAATTAAGTTCAAAGTAAATTGTTTGGTAATTTAGTTTTTAAGCTAATTTTTTTTAAGTTAGTTGTTTGGGTAAAAAACTAGCATTTTTACTTTTTATTCAAAATGGATAATTTTATTTTTTTATATATTTAATATTAACGACTATATGTAGTTGATAGTGGTAGTAAATAAGTTAAGAAAATGATATTATTGTATTTTGAAAGTGATGGGAGTTTAAAGAAAGTATTTGAGAGTTAGCATTTTAATTTGACTTTTTAGATTTTTTACTTTTTTACTAAACAAAAAATCTTGACTTTTTGGCATTTTTAGCAAAAAAAAATCAAAAAACGACGGTTGTCAATCAAGGCATAAAAGTTACCATTCTAAATGTGTTGCCTATTTTATAATGGCAACACATTTTTTAAACATTAAACAGAGACAATTTAGTCAAGCATAATTAGTTTTTAAAATAAAAATTAAATCTATTAAAAATTAAAACAAGACTAATACTCTTATAACTACTTCAAATAGGACTAATGAGTAATTAATCAAAAAAATAAAACAGGTATAAGAGAAAGTAAGATTTAGTTATGTTGATATTCTTTACATTGAGATTTCTTATATTTTTGTAATCTCAAACTAGAAGCGTAATTTACAAAAAAATAGACAAAAGTCTTGTCCGCAAACAAAGTTTTAGTTTTTTAACTAAAACGTAACAAAAAAAAAAAAAAGACTTATTTGGCAAAAATGTTAAAAAGTCAAAAATTAAAGGATAAATTACACTGACCACCCCTCTGGTTTCTGACAAAAACATTGACCACTTCTGTGGTTTTAAAAATTGCACTAACACCTCATCAAGTTTGATTTTAACATCAAATTAGTCTAAAAGTTAAAATTTTCGTTTATATTTAACGGAAACCACCCAGAGCACTCCAAAACCACTGTCCTACCCCCAAAATCGCCTTTAAAACCGCCATTCCCCAAACCCAAACCCATTGCCCCACCGTCCCCCCTCCCCCCAAACCCCAAACCCCAAACCCAAACCCACCCAAAACCCAAACCCAAACCCAAACCCAAACCCAAACCCACTGCTCCACCTTCCCCCCTCTCCTCAAAACCCAAACCCAAACCCACTGCCCCCCACCGTAAACCACCAAACCACCACCGTAAACCATCGTCCCCCCCCCCCAAACCACCACCCTCACCCAAACCCACTGAGAA
>JAULJZ010130027.1:5000-10942 GCA_032270985.1 Heliamphora pulchella | reverse complement strand
TCGCGGGACACGCCGCCGTCGTCAGCTTGCTCCCGTCGCCTCAGGCCGTCGCCGCCGCCGTCGTGTGACTCGCGTCGCCGCTGCTGCCGTCGCGTGACTCGCTCCTCTTCAAAAAAAAAAATTGATTGTCACTTCATCCGACATCACCTTCAGCAGGGCACCCTACATCTCCGATCTGTTTCTTCTGAATATCAACTTGCCGACCTTTTCACAAAATCTCATCCTCCTGGTCGCCTTCGTGCTCTAATTTCCAAATTTCAGCTGACTTCGTCATCTCGCGTTTGAGGGGGAATGTTAAAATATTAAATTGATTATTAGAATATTAGATTGATTTTATTCTGATTTGATTTTATTCTCTATTTATTATATTTTTTTTCTTGTTTATTCCTATTCGCCTATAAATAGGTCATATATTGTACAGTTTCAATATACAGAAAATATACAATCTTCTCATTTTCTTCAGTCACAATATCAAAAATTGCTTGAATGTAAAAGGGGATATGAAAATTTCTAAATAAGTTTGGAGAAAAAAAAAAAGAATGACAACAAAAACTCTAGTGAAAAATTGGTCAACGTGAAGAAAGTGAAAAATAATGATAATCAAGCTTTTCAAAGAAAAGAAAATATTAATCAAGTTTCTCAATGGGAGCTTGGCAATCAACCGTCTAGAAAGCTTATTGAGGCTTCCGCTTCTTATATTCTAAAATTATTTAATATCTTTGATATCCTTTTTTTGTGAATTTAGGGAAGAATATAACTGGAATGAGAAGTAAAATACGAAACTCGATCATATTATTTTTCTCTAAATGTGTTCATTTTGAAGAAACGTTCCCTTGGTAATGAGGTTGATAAGATAAACTCGAAAGGTAAAAATAAATTAAATTCATTCTCTAGGGATGAGAGTAAGAGGACGTTAGATGAAAAAATTAAAAATCTCTCGATTATTTGAAAAAAAAGATCTTTAGTAATTTTGAGTAGAATTTAAGTTGTTGCTACATGTTGATCTTATTGGAAAAAGTCAAGTGGTTCTAGTCTCCAGTAGTTGTCCTAGACTTTAAGAAAGTTATTTTTCTACTGTTCTATTTTGTTACTATACGTGGCCTACTTTGGCCTAGTCTTTAGGAGTAAGTTTGGGTCTATTGCATTTTGTTATCAAGTCTCAGGTTTATTAGTAGTTGAGCACTTTCTTAGGACTTAGTGGGTAGTGTATGCATGATCCTATTTTTATGCTGCAGCAATTTCTATTTTTTTGGTCATATCCTTATGTTTATGAGCCTATTTAAAGATTGTTTGGTTTATTAATAAAGTGTGTGCAGATTAGTAAAAAGACTATGTTTTTCAGTTGTTATTGTGTGAACAGAAGTCATTCTCTTCTTTAATTTGTAACAGTGGTATCAAAGCCACCGAGTGAAAAAGTGAGATAAAGAGTGGATATAGCAGCAGTTTTTCCCTTGTTTGCAGTAGCATAGGAGAGCAATGACTTCAGAAACTTTTGTGCAGCCAGCCATTCCACGCTTTGATGGTCACTATGACTATTGGAGCATGCTCATGGAGAACTTCTAAAGGTCCAAAGAATACTGGACGATGGTTGTTTCTAGAGTAGCAGAACCAGCCGAAGGTGTTGTGTTGACAAATGCGCAAAAGGCGAATCTTAAAGGAGTGAAGTTGAAAGATCTCAAAACAAAGAATTATCTCTTCCAAGCTATTAATCGCTCAATATTGGAAACCATTCTTTGCAAGGACAACACCAAGCATATTTGGGATTCTATGAAGAAGAAGTACCAAGGATCAACAAAGGTGAAGAGGTAGTAGCTTCAAGCACTTCGTTCGGAGTTTGAAACGCTTCGAATGAAGTCAGGAGAGTCGGTTACAGATTATTTTTCAAAAATGATGGCAATCGTCAATAAGATGCGGATCCATGGCGAAAAGACAGAGGATGTCACCATTGTTGAGAAGATTCTTCGATCCATGACACCAAAATTTAATTTTTTTGTCTGTTCTACAGAAGAAGCTAATGATGTTGCTGAACTTTCAATTGATGAATTGCAAAGTTCTTTGTTGGTTCATGAGTAAAAAATTAACCAACAGGAGAAAGAAGAACAAGCATTGAAGGCCTTATCAGAAAATCACTTTACACCAAGTGGAGCTGATAGAGAGCGAGACAAAGGTTGAGGCAGAGGTCGCGATAGAGGAGGCAGAGACAACAATGATCGTGGAAACCAATAATAACACCATCAGCACCAAGAGAGTCAATTTCAAGGAAGAAGAAGAGGACGTGGGGGCCACCACTCAACAACTTATAGTCCAAAGCCAGCAGACAAGTCCATGTTGGCCTAAACAAGGTTTCAATATCTGTTTTGATGATAACAAACAAAAGGTTCTAATTGTGCAATTAAGTGAGTTTATAAGAGTTCAACGTTTTGCACAATTGAGAACGTAAAATGAAAGCCATGAAACATGAAGATCATATTCAAGCAGCTAAGATTCATGGAGCATGAGAAATCTAAGAAGAAAAGAGAAAGACTTGAAGAACTCGAATAATTTCAAGTGTATTGAATCTAGGAACCTATGTAAGTTCACAACCAATAATCATATTTGTGAAAACTCATGGGAGACCTTAGATTGACCATAGGATTATTAATAACTCATGCAAAACATTTTATCAAAACCTATATTGAGTTAAAGAACCCTAAAAAGATGAGAACCAAGTTTTAAAAGAAGTTTGGCAAAAAATATGCAAAAAGTGTTTGAAAAAAATGACATACCTTCGGTATTTTGGCCATAACTTTTTGTACAAAATGAATTTTGACATGAGACTTAAACCATTGGAAAGTAGACTTCCGGTGCTTCAATTTGAACATAAGAATGATCTTATTCAGAATCCGAATGAAGGAGATATCATCGTTTGAAGTTGAGAAAATACAGCAGTCCAAGTCAGTTGACTGGTTTGCTTATTCAGACGACTGAACGCCTAAAAACCTAGTTCAGTCGACTGAACTTGACACCTCAGTCGACTGAAAATGTTTCAGAAATTTTAATTTCAGGGTTCAATGAGGCTCAGTCGACCGAATCCCCAATTCAGTCGACCGAATGGTCCTGAATGATTAATTTGACTATATAACGGCTAGTTTGACTTTTGAATTAAATATTCAAAACCCCTCAATGGCTAGTTCTTGAATTTTTGATTATAAATAGCCATCTAAACCACATATCCAACTATCCCTCATCTCTCCCACTTCTGTTCTCTCTTGTTACTTCAATTCTTAATCCAAATTATCATACTTTTCATAATTTCATTGAAAGAGAGTACAATCCATTGAGATTTCATATATATATATTCTTTGAGAGTAAATTAGTGTGTGGTTTTATTGTGTACTATTCTACTCTTTAAGAGAGTAATTTTTTTGTACATCTCTTGTTTCTACAATTCTTTGTAAAGCAAGATTCGGGTTTGAATCTTGTGCTTGAGAAGGAAATTTCTTAAGAGAGGTATCTGCACCTATAAGAAGGGATTGTAACTTGAGAAGAAAATATTCTCAAGAGAGGCTTCTCCACCTATTTGAAGGAGAGAGGCATCTCCGCCTATTGAAGGAGGGACTAGTGGAATCCTCAAAGCGGTGTTGTTTGAGACAAGGATGCATGCCGTTGCGCCGAACCTTATAAATCTTGATGTCGTATCTCTCTAACTCTATCTCTTTAATTCCGCACTTTAAATTCTATATCTACTTGAATTTGTTTGTTAGAGAATACTTATAGGCATTTGGGATTGCATGTTTAATTGGGTCAATATTGGCACAAAGTTTTAAATACCCAATTCACCCCCTATTGAGATTGCACCAATACTAACAATTGGTATCAGAGCGGGTCACATTTTTCTTAAAAATTTTTTATGAAAAGATCCATGGCTCTAATTAGTGCATCTCCTTTCGGTGAGGGATATTTGTCCACTTGACCTCCGTTGTTTTGTAGTGAAAATTATACTTTTTGAAAACAATGCATGAAAATCTTCATTCAAATCATGAATTGGCATGCATGGCAAGTTACAGTAAATGGCAATTATGTTTCCATGAAAATAATAGATGGAAATAAGTTCCTAAACTTAACCATAAATTAAATGACAATGATATGAAGCTTTTGCAAATTAATTCAAGTGCTGTTAATGCTTTATATTGCACTTTAGATGCAAATGAGTATAATAGAATTATGACTTGCATAAGTGCTCAAGAAATTTAGAAAAAGCTTGAAATCACTTATGAAAGAACCAAGGATGTTAGGGACTCAAGAATAGATAGATTAACTAGTGAATACGAGTTGTTCAAAATGCATACTTATGAAATAATTTCGGATATGTATGCTCGTTTCTAATATTATTAATTCTTTAAATGCTCTTGGAAAAGCTTACCCCTCGTATGAATTGTTGAGAAAAGTTCTTAGGGGTTTGCCATCGGTATGAAAAGCTAAAGCCACGACCATCACGGATATGTATGTTCGTTTCTACTTGAATTTGTTTGTTAGAGAATACTTGTGGGCATTTGGGATTGCATGTTTAATTGGGTCAATATTGGCACAAAGTTTGAAATACTCAATTCACCCTCTTCTTGGGATTGCACCTACACTAACAGTTTAATGTTGAATGCTACAGATGTCATAGGTATGGCCATTATCAGTCATATTGTCGAACTAATTTGAATAGCCAAAGTGAAGAAAGAAGAAAAGGAAGAGGAGTTGTCTCTCTTAATGGTGTGTCACGTGAAAGAAGAAACTCAACAGAACATGTGGTATTTAGACACTGGCTACAGCAATCACATGTGTGGAGACAAGAAGTTGTTCTCTGACATGGACCAATCTTTCCGCAACACTGTGAAGTTCAGTGACAACTCCATGGTTGCTGTTATGGGAAAAGGAAAGGTAACTTTCCAAACCAAAGGAAACACCTCCCACACTATCTCTAATGTCTTTTTTGTGCCAGATTTAAAGACCAACTTGCTTAGTGTGGGTCAGCTGCAAGAAAAGGGTTACGAGATTTCTATCAAAGATGGAGTATGTCTTATTCAAGATGCAAAGTTGGGCTTAGTCACTCAAGTTAACATGACAACGAATCGTATGTTCCCTCTTTATCTCCACAACACCACTCATTCATGCTTCTCAGCAAAGTTAAAGGATGTGGCCTGGCTATGGCATTTTCGCTATGGCCACTTAAACTTTGAGATTGAAGACTTTGCAGTAGAAAAATATGGTGATCGGACTTTCTCAAATCGCAGCTCCTTCTCAAGTTTATGAAGAATGTGTTGTTAGCAAATGACACCGTAATTCATTCCCACAAGAAAAATCATGGAGAGCAAAGAAGGCATTGGAGCTTGTTGATTTCGACATTTGCAGGCCAATAACACCATGTTCTAATGGAGGTAAAGGATATATAATTACCTTCACTGATGATTATAGTCGTGAAACATGGGTTTATTTTTTGCAAGAAAAATATGAAGCCTTTGTAGCCTTTAAAAGTTATAAAGCGCTAGTGGAGAAAGAGGTTGGCAGCCTAATAAAGGTTCTGCGCATAGATCGTGGTGGAGAATACAATTCACATGAATTTGCAAGTTTTTGTAAGGCCTATGGAATTAAAAGACAACTTATAAGAGCTTATACGCTCCAACAGAATGGTGTTTGCGAGAGGAAGAATCGCACTGTATTGAATATGGTGCGAAGTCTTTTGAGAAGGAGTGGTATTTCGAAGAATTTCTGGCTTGAAGTAGTTAATTGGAGCACTCATGTTTTGAATAGAAGTCCCACACTTGTTGTTCAAAACATGACACCAGAGGAAGCATGGAGCGGATGAAGACCGACGGTTGATTATTTTCGGGTGTTTGGGTGTATAGCATATGCCCATGTTCCAGATGAAAAAAGAAGAAAGTTAGATGACAAAGGTGAAAAATGCATTTTTTTGG
>JAULJZ010129995.1:0-10942 GCA_032270985.1 Heliamphora pulchella | reverse complement strand
AGGCGATAAACTATTTCATGTATGAGAATGCATGTTTCCAGTTTATGAGAGTTGAACTGTGGAAATTTTATTCAAATATTGTATTTGATTTTCAATTATAAAACATATTTTCCTTAAATGGGTGTTGTGGTGGGCTTTCGCGTGACTCGAATGTTTGGGGCATGACAAAACTACTTTCTAGAAGTTGAATGCCGGTACTAAAGCTTTGGATGACATGCTTGAATTACAAAAAGCTATGACAGATAGATCTAGACTTTGGTTTGCTGGTAATTCATCAAGAAAATCATCTCAAAGAAAGAAAAAGGTTGGCCAGCCGACTCAAGCAACTATTGCATAAATTTTCAAGTTAGCTAAAATAGGTAAAGGGATAAATGTGAAAATAACAAATGCTGGTCCTTCAGCGAATTTCAATGCAGAGTAGAGAAATCAAACGGGTGAAATCACTATTTTACATGGTGAGGTAAGAACAACTAAATTTAACATAGTTTGTCATCATTGTGGTATTATTGGTCACATACATCCAGATTGCATGAAATTGAAAAGGAATAATTTTTGTGTGCCTATATGTCATCAATATGTGATAAAAAGACACATCAGACCTCACTGCACTAGGCTAATTAACCAAAATAGTTTCAGATTTGATATGCCACATCCATTTAGGAAAACTTGGACTTCGATCCCAGAACATGTGCCTTTGAAAATCAAGAAAATTTGGGTAAGAAAATGTAATCTAGATTGCTTTCTTGCAAGCCAAAATCGTTCATTTTTGTTTGGTTTGTGTTTTTGAGTCAGGTTGTCTTTTAATTTTTTTTGTTTGTTCTTGTTGAGTTTTTTTTTTTAAATAAAAAAATTGTGGGGGACTTTATTAAGGTGTGAGTACCGTTCCTGTGCATTATTTGTTTTTTGGCTGAAGTCCTAGAGTTTCGTCTTTGAAATTAAGCATGCACCTTTGATTTTTGGTTAACCTAGTTCATAGTAGTTTGGAATGTCTTCAGATATTGGTCTATTTTGTACACCACTTGAATGCTGATAGATGCAGGAATCCTTCGAACTTGAGTTCAAATGTATCTATGGGTCTTTCTTATTTTTTAGTTTTCTAAGATTACACAAAATGATCTAATAGTAGCAACCCACAAGAACTTAATGTTTAAACTTCTTCATTCTTTTGAATTTGTATTTTTGGCTTGAGGATGGCTACCTATACGAATTTTACTTTTTCATTTGCATTAATGTGAAAGCTGTTGATGAAAGCTGTTGATGAAAGCAAGAAAAAAAAAGAAAAAGAAAATCTACAGTCTTTAGTTGATGAGGAGTTATTCTGTAAAGTGAATTGGGTCTAAACTGGTTTGACTTTGTAACATTCTTTATTTCTGATAAATAAATGTGACTCAGGCATATCGATCCCATATAGGATTTGATCTTGGAGTTTGAAAAATGTTTCAAGTCACACACACACATACACACACACTACTTTATATAGAATCTCCTCTGATTATGTTCCTCCTTATATGAACATAGGATTTCTCAGACTCGTTGTGTGTTTTGATTGATTTGACTTGACTTTGTGGTTTCAAACGTGTAAATCTGTGCATAGACATTGTACTTATTTTTTAATTCCATTCCCTACCCAAAAAGTTTTATTTTCTAGTTGTCATTGTTTGTGGTGTCTGTCAATTCATGACAAAAGGGGGAGAGATTAATTTAAGAGGGAGAATCGATTAAGGGGGAGTAGTATTTGTTTGATGTGACATTTGTGCTGCAAGTTGAATGGACATGAATGATTGAATGGACTTTTTGGATTATAGTTGAATGGCTTGTGATTTTGTCATAGAATTGCTAAAGGAGGAGATTGTTAAAAAAATTTATTAAAATTTTATTGTTCGTTTATTTTGACAAATTTGTGACAAAATAATTTTTCATATTATTCGTTGATAAGTTAAGACTTGTTCTTATAAGTTTGGTATAATAGGTTGCAAAGTATTAAAGAGTGCAAGAAAATGAGCCAAAAAAGAGCAAAATACTACAACTGGTACCAAATCGCTCGACAGATTGCTTGAGCGATCGATCTAATGGTCAGAAGGGTTTCTCGGGCTCTCTACAATCTATATAAAATACTGAGAAAGAACTTTCACTGCTCAAGTGGTGAACAAACTGCTCGAATGATCTGTACGCGGAACTGTTTTATAATAACTAGGGTTTTACGATTTTTGATTAACTTTAAAAAAGGCTACTGGGGTTTTTGAGTGTGTATATCTAAGGGGCTGCTAGGTTTTTAGTTGGGGTACTGTATAGATAAAAAAACATTTATAGTTGCCGTGTGAAAAATAAGAGAAAATCTCTGTAAATTGTGGCTTGGTGAACATATCATATCTACACTTCCAATAACTTTATCAAGCAGTGGTTTTTCTTCACAACTTCTAGTTCATGGTTATCTTGAGTGGATTCTCAAGAGTCCAAATCTGGTGGTGGATTCTGTTAGCAATTGAAGTCCATTGGTAGATTCCAGTGACAGTCAAGCACGGAGTTAGTGTACATGGATTTGGCAAGAATATGCTTATTGCGTAAGTTGTGGATTCAACGGTGGTTTGTAAGATTTTTTGTAACCAACAGTTTTGTAGTATTAACAGTATGAACAGTGTATCAAGCTCTCTAATCTGATTCTCTTCGAAATCATGACTATTCCTCCGATTTATAACCTTCAACGGAGTTTGTTAGGATTAGAATAGGACTCTTTAAGAGTTATAATCAAATCATGAAAGGTGATCTTGGGGAATCAAGAGATTCTATCTCGAAAATCGACCAATTAGTATTCTACTCTAACCCAACCAGGTCGATCAACGGGTGCCCTGTGGATACCCGACCTAGTCGGGTCAAGTCCTCGACCCACTTGGGTCGAGTGACTCGGGGGTCACTCCAGTGACTCGAGTGGGACGGTCCTGTGGTTCGACAAGTCTTTTTCTTAGCTACCAAGCCACATGTCTCCCAACGTCCTGTGCAGGATTATACTACCATTATCTTCATTGTCTCTAGGACAGTCTTTCAATTCTAAGAGGAATCTATAATCATATAGTCTGTACTATATCTTGGTCGTTCAGTCTGTGCTAAGCCACATAATCAGTGCTATATCATTATGATTAGGTAGTTAGAGCTACGTTACAGTTTATGTTGTCTTCACAACTCGTGTTGTGGTAATAATACAGTCTGTGCTGTCTTCATGGTCTGTGTCATGGCAATAATACAATCTCTGCTGTTTTCATGGTCTGTGCCATGGCAAGTAGTCAGGGCTACGCTTCAAAGTCTGTGCTATTGGATGTCTTCATAAAAAAAAAGAAAAAAGAATCGAGTGTTAAATGTATCTGGTTGAGCGATAGGTGGAGATGTCACTCGAGTAAGTTACGTTGAGTCACTCAGAACTTAAGTGACACATGTATTGATTTACTATTAAGCAGTGCAAACACCGACAGTTTCCATATCACTCAAGCAACTCCAACCGAGTCACTCGAGCCCCCTCGCCTAAGCCACTCGAGTCCCCTCGTCGAGCTACTCGGCATCTACTCCATTCGGCCAATTAAGCTACTTGTCTTGGAGCTGCTCGGCTATCGAGTTACCTGATCATCAAGTTGGTCAGCTTATTTGAGTCACTCGAATGGTCATTCGGGTGTCTTGCAAGTAGCGATTGGTTCCTCAAAAGTCTAATCAAGCCATCTGTTGACATCATTCGGTTGAGCCACTCACCCGAGCCATACACTGGAGTCATACGCACGAGCCATTCACTCAAGCCACTTACTAGAGTCATATACTCGAGTTTATGTGTTTTATTTTAACCATCTACATTTTACCCCTATATGTGTGCAAGTTACTCGACCTACATTCCCGCGTGCAGCACACGCACTGACTTGCGCGCGTGTATGTGCGTGCTATCAGTTGTGTCGCCTCGGCTTCCTTAAGTTGGCGCATTTAATGTTCCCTGAATTTTTGCATTCTTTCATTCTGCCATTAAGTAGTGCCTAGGGCCTCATTTGATCCCCACATTTTCATAATCTTCTCTCCTTTTCGTCTTTTCTCTCCGTTCCTATGGTTTCATGCGCTACTCCTTCTTCATCTACTATAAATGTAGGCGACCGTAGGGCCTAACTTGAGTCTTAACCTGCTATACCCCCATCAAAATGGAGCATGACGCCTTTTTCAATGGCAAAAATGACAAATTTTGGAGGGTAGTTGATTCTTTTGTCCCTCATTCCACTGCAATTGTCCATCCTCTTCTCCTCTACCCAGAGGTGGCTTCTGAAGAGGCAGAGATGATCACTCTTGCTTCAATACCTCACTTCCAGATCGAAAGAGGTGACTTCCACTACTCTTTTCTTCAGTTCAAGACTCCTGCGGGTCCTACTACTGGGTGGGCTGAATGGGTCGAGGACGTTATCCACATGGCAGATCTTCGCACTACTCTGAATCGAGCAGGCATCCTTCCCTCCTTATGCTTTCTAGGATGATGCATATGCGTCGTAGCATCTCAAGTTTAGAAGCGCTGATTAACTATTGGAGCGTTGATTCTCACACTTTCATTACTCCTTGGGGTGAGTGAACCCCAACTCTTGAAGATGTCGCCATCCTTCTCTATCTAGACATTCGGGGAATTGCTATTTTTTACCCAGATAACTTATCACCCTCTGATCAAGATGCGATCGCCAGACTCCGTACTTGTCTAACCCGAATCGCTAGTCGTGGGAGCCACTTCACCGATACCGGTGCCCCCTTCCTGATCGACACTCTTCTTCTACCAATTTCACTTATGCTTCGTGGATTAGGTACTTTTTTAAAGACATTCAACTGCGGGGCGAAGATGATGACGGGGACATGGTTGAGTTCCCTATTGAACGTAATGGAACAAACCTTTACCTAGCGGCCTTCATATCTTTCTTCTTATCCACATTGATCCTTCCTAGGAGTCCTCTTGATAGCGTCTCCCCCTTGTCTTTTCCCTGGTTATCTTACTGGCTCGAAGCGAGCACGTTCCCTTGGGTCCCTTCTTCTTAGGCACACTCTATCGCCGACTGGACGTCTTGAGGATTGAAATGGAGCATTCTGTTAGCCGATACGAGATAGTTATATTTACTGCCATGACATTCATTCAGGACGTGCTATATGAGCGATTCCCGAGTTTTGCTTCTCGCCCCCTCATCTTTACTCATACCAGAAAAATTCGATTTACAGACTCCAATGGCAATGTTTTCATGGTAGAGTTTCGAGCGACTATCCTTTGATACTACGGTGGAGTGGTCAGAGCCCTGCAAAAGACATCTCCTCCTTCAATAAATTCAGTGATTTTTCATCCTGCCCATACACTACAGCACCCACCGGGGTGGTTTCCCTAAACTGGTATTTTGATTCCCCGCAACATCTTAAGCTCAGGACTACCTCCTTCCTGGAGAGTTCCCATCTTACTGTTCTATCCATGCTTCTCCCTAGCTTTCTACCATTCCTTACTGAGGATGGCGTCAGCATTTCCTCATACCATCCCGATCGAGTGTTACGCCAGTTTGGCTTTGATCAGGGAACTCCAGCACATCACCTACAGCTTTGCTCATATGTTGAGAGCTACGGGCCCTTTAAGATTAGCCAACTGGCAATCCCTTTTCATTTACCTGTGATCAAGCTTCCATCTTAGGGGCGTATTTATCGGTGCACTTCAGGCTATTCTCACTACTGGCAGCATAATTTAGATTCTTTTTCTCAGTTCTCTACCACTGAAGCCATAGTGGCGGTTGCTCGTGCCCTACTAAAATTCATCACATCATGTTGCTTACTGAGTAAAAATCATGATAGAGGCACCCGCAGCAGGTATGCCACCACTTCTAGTGTTGCTTGGACCATCCATTATATACTAGGGGTCATTGCTGTTGCCCCTCTTTGAGCAGTTAAGGGGCGAGTTACACGGTCCATGGTACGAGAGGTGAAGCATACTCTTGCTCAGGTAGAGGAGCCGGGACCTAGTAATGCCCCGCTGCAGCCGACTGAGGATGAAATCCCTCCTTTAAGAAGGTTGCGTAGGGTAAGCTATCCTTTATCTCTTCTATTCTCTTAAGATCGTCGTTGCCTCTTTTTTTTCTTGAAATTTTCTTCCTTCTCTTTACCCTTTTTTTTAACGTAAAAAAGGGCTGCTCGAGCCTTCTCATCATCACTCTCGCTCGCCTAGCTTAGAGAAACATGGAAGTGACTATAAGGACGGCGTTCCTATAGCCCAGTTGGCGGCCACTCGACGGAGGCACCTAGTTATGTCACCTATCGAGGAACAGGTAGGATTTGCTGACTCTCTTGGAAAAGGAAGTTCCGCCACTCGATGTCGCACCCTGAGGGGGTTCCTTCGCTTCCTACCTCAAGTTTTGACACTTCAATCGATGAGGCTGTTGAGAAGTTAACTCCTTTACTCAGCACTGAGGCAGAGGTGATGGAAGAGGCTAGGATTGATGCTCTCACACGTATAGATTCCCTTTTTAATTTCCAACTACTTGAGGAGGAGGAATCTTATGCCGAGTCTGTAAGGCATTCGGATACAGAGGAGCTCCACTTGGGCAAAGAAGAACTAGGTGTCGCGGCTCAGGGTTCAAGGATGGATGTCGAGGCCACTGTGGGAGCATCTCATTACTCGGACAGGACCTCGTCGGGGGAGCCACTCACATGGATATGGGTCGCGCTTTGTTTCTTGGCCACAGAGTTGACCCAGAACATCTGTCACTTTTGGAAGTGATTCATGCTCGTCATCCTGCAACTTTTGCGAACTTCGACTTAATGAACCCCGCACTAAAGAGCCCGCGCTACTAAGTTTCAACCTTAATGTGCTTGGCTCTTTAGTTCAACAATTATCGAATTTCTCTATCAGGGAATTAGATCATGCCACACTGGATGCGGCTTGCAGTTCGATCGATGACCTGGAGCTTGTGAAGTTGAAACTTAGGAATTTGCAAGCCCCTCATGATCGGGTCCTCTAGCTTCCATACCAGATCCCCTTTTTTGAATTCTTGCCTCTACACCTTCTTATTATATGCTTTTGCCCTTGCTTGCTGCATCTTTTCTAACTTGTCTCTTGCTTTTGCTCTTCTTTCTTCGATTGCTTTTAGGTCCACTAGTCGGTGGTGTGGACTCCACCCTATAGCTAAGGCCATTTTGGCTAAGGGTACTGGCAATTCGATTGACAGTACCGCTTCTGACCCATAGACTAACCAATATAGTGAAGTTGAGGTGGAAGGCCTTTGTGCAGTTCGGTAGGCTCATAGTGCTAGTGGGAGGTGTTCTGGCCACGCCTTCCCTTTCTTTTCCATCATCCTTCTCAATACCTTAATTAAGGTCTTGTTTGTCGCTTCGCCCTGTCCATTCCTCTTAGGATAATAGGGTGACGACTCGTGATGCTTGATCTAGTAGGAGTTGAGCAACTTCTGGATCTATTTGTTGAGGAAAGGTGTACCATTATCTGATAGAATGACTCGGGGAATAAAGAACCTACATATGATGTGCTTTCTTATGAAGTTTGCTACTGCATCAACCATTGCCTTCTTCATTGGTGTTGCTTCATTCCACTTAGTAAACACTTATGTGGCTGTGATAATGCACTGATGCCCCCTTACCTGTAGGTGTATCGGGCCAATGAGATCCATTGCCTATGTGTGAAAAGGCTTCGGGGTCCTCAAACTGTGTAGGTCTACTGCTGGGGCATGTATCATATCTCCGTGCTTTTGATAGGCTTAACACTTCTTGAGATATCTCTTTGTGTCTTCTTCCATAGTGGGCTAATAATACCCCAAGTGGAGTAACTGCTCATACAACCGGGTCACTCCCTAGTGTTCCCCCTAATGGGCTTCTCTTAATAATTCATCTGTCTCTTCGTATGCCATCATAGTGGGTCCCTCTCCACACTTCTTCGAAACAGTTGGCCTTATTCGATGAAGAATCTCGTCGATTATTTCTTGGCTCGCACTGCAGTTATTGGGTCTAGTGGTAGTACTCCTTCCTGTAGATACTCTAAATATGGGGCTTTTCAATTGGTTGTTACTTCATTGAGTAAGCATTCTTTCCCGATGGTTGCAGCCTGACAGCGTACGCACTCCCCTTACAATCGAGTGACATCTCTTAACATTTCTGGCCAATAATAGCCTTGTCTCTGAATTATCCTATACAGGCTCACATCAGCTTCCTTGCAAGACTGCTCGTGGATGTGGTGTAGCTTCATCCTAGCCTCCTCCTTGTCTACACATCGGGCCAGCAGTCCTCCTGATGTTCGGTGGTAAAGTTCCCCCTCAATGAGTGCAAATCGGGCCAATTTCGCCAAGGGGATTGTCTCCTAGCCAGTATGTAGCTCAGTGAAAATGGAGGATCACCAATGTTCTCCCGATTGGCTTGGGTACACGCCCAAGAGGGTGGCTGGCTCATGTTTCCTTCTCATAGTGATAGTCGTCGTGTCCTCTGACAATGGCAGTTTTTCCCTTAGAGTGGCTAATGCATCGGGTAGCCTATTGGCCGACCTTGGTACATGCTCGAACCTTACCTCCTAGAAATTTTTGAGTTGTTTCTGCACCATTGTTCTGTATGTCGCCAAGGCGGCTTCTTTTAACCCGAACTCTCCTGTCGACTGCTTCACCACTAGACTTGAATCTCCCAAGATTTTCAATCGTTTAACTCCCATTCGCTCTGCTGCTAGTAGTCCTTTGATGAGTGCCTCGTACTCCGCCTCATTATTTGAGCAGTTGAACTAAAGTTTGTAGGCTAATTCAATCCTCATGCTGGACTCTTGATGATTCAGAACTGCTCCAGCTCGTCTTGTAGCCCCTGTTGCAGTGCCATTGAACTGTAGGGCCCACCATTCATTAGATCTTTCTGTGAACACAGTGTTACAAACGTCTCCTGGCAGCTCCTCGCTTACTGGCTCGATGCCCTGCTCAAAAAATTGTGCCAGTAGTTCAGATAGAGCTTGGCACTTGATTGCTCGGGGTACCATGCATACTATCTCGAACTCGGCTAAAGCTAGCATCCACCTGGCTACTCGTCTTATCAATGCCGGCTTGCTGAGTAGGAATCTGATAGGGTCGCATTTTGTTACCACCTTGATTTGGTGGGCTAAGAAGTAGTGTCTCAATTTCTGTGCTGTGAAGACTAATGTAAGCCAATGTCTTTCGAACGGGGTATACCTCTCCTCTGGGCCTCTTGTCCTTCTGCTGATGTAGTATACTAGTCGTTCGACGCCTTCAACCTCCAGTACTAATAGGGCCCTAATAGATCTTGCCATAGATGTGAGGTATAGTATGAGCGACTTTCTAGGTTGTGGCCCAATCATAGTTTGGGGAGAGGTTAAAGCTTCCTTAACCCTGTTGAAAGCCTGCTGGTGCTCTGTGATCCACTTGAACTTCATGTTTCCCTTGAGCAGCTCGAAAATCTCTGCCAATGTTGGGATGAAGCATCATAAGTAAGAGATTTTTCCCAAGAATCCTTTTAGGGACTTTTGCGACCACGAGGGAGGCATCTTCATTATGAATCCGATCTTCTCACTGTCCGCCTCTATTCCATGTCAATGGACTAAAAAGCCCAAAAATTTCTCAACTGTTACCCCGAACGCACACTTAAGTGGAATCATCCTCATTTTGAACTTCCTACACCTTTTGAATACTTCCTCTGAGTCGATCAGATAGTCCTGCTGCTTCTTCGATTTCACCACTAGATCATCCACGTAGTCTTCAATTATTTGGTGCAACATATCATGAAATACTTCCACCAAAGCCCACTGATATGTTGCGCCAACATTCTTTAATTCGAACGGCATGACAGTATAGTAGAAGTTACCAACAGGTGTTCGGAACGCCGTTTTCTCCGCATCTCCTGATCCCATCATGATCTAGTTGTAGCCGCTGAACCCGTCCATAGAGGAGAATATCTCATGACCCGAAGTGGCATCTACCAGTGTGTCGATATGCAGGAGAGGGTACTTGTCCTTTGGGCATGCCTTGTTCAGATCTCTAAAGTTGACACATATTCTGATCTGTTTGTTATTCTTCTTCACTGGCACTATGCTTGCCAGCCAAGTCGGGTACTGTATGGGTTTTATGAACTTAACCTTTTGTAGCTTCTCAATTTCTGCCTTGATCTTCCCTTCTAACTCAGGGTAATACTTCCATGCTGCTTGCTTCACTGGTCGAGCATCTAGGAGTACATCCAGATGGTGTGTTACCAATTTTTTCCATGCAAACACATCAGAATACTGCTTAAGTAATTTGATCAAACTCCATTTGAACTACTGTATCAATGTTTTGTTGACGTATACTGGTTTGGGTGACTCACTATCGGTGCTCAAGTTAACCTCTTCTTGTTAGAGGCAATACTGCTAAGATCATTATTTTTGCAAACGATTTTTGATAAAAAATTAATTAGACGGGTAAACGCCGAAACGGGCTCCAGATAAAACTTTTGACGATTGATCAAAATAAAATCCATGCAACCAAAGTTAATTTAGAAGAATACCTTTTGTCGATCGATTCTTTAACTACGATTTGATTCTGAATTGAAGTTCTTGTCAGATCTTCTACTGTATTCCCTTACGCGATTCTCAAACGTAGTGTGGGCTACGGACTATTGAGAACTCGCACCGGCAGAATCCAGATATCTTTAGTCTTGAAAGACAAAATATGATATATGAATATATGATATCTATAAAACTGGTTCAGCCTATCCGTGTATATATAGGACTGCAGCAGGGACCTGGGGAGTAATTATGAGTTAGACTTCCAGTGGAACACAGACACCTAATAGTAATTTCTGTAATTATGGAAAGACAAGCAGCAATTTCTGTAATTTTCATAAAACACTGAATTACAATTCGCACTACTAAAGAATTATAATTGCACTCTGACCCATAATCTCAAGACCTTCTTACATTGAGCTCCTGTTATTAAATGCTTAC
>JAULJZ010129984.1:0-10942 GCA_032270985.1 Heliamphora pulchella | reverse complement strand
TGTTCTTTTAAATAAGTTGAGAAAAGAAATTAAAATAAAAGTTTTCTCCTTTTCATAAATTTTATTAGATTAGACCATGGAAGTAAATATTTAAATTAGCTTCAGTTTCCCTACTTAAAAACAACACTTTTATAGGAGTTTTAAAAAGTTAAGAAATAATCCTGAAAAATATTTTTTAAGTTTTACTAAATAAGAATTTTTACTATTGAAAATTTAGTTAGTTTTTACCAAAGAGTTTTCCTTTATTGAAATTTTAAAAAGGGGTAAAATTAGATTAAATATTTTCTTGAATGAGAATTCTATGAATATTCATTATATAAACATTATTTTACGATAATCATGCTAAGATTAGTTCCTTTATTTGTGTTCAAATTTTGAAAATTTCTAATTAAACTCTAAAGTTAGGTGAGTTTTCTGATATTTGTGTTAATGGCGTTTTTAATTATCGCTTTATAAAAATTTTGAGGTGCACCATTGTTGAAAATGATTATGAAAATAAGATATTATAAAGATAAGAATGATAGTATAAACGGCATCCCGGCCGCTTGGGGATGATAAAGTATACTAGCGAGGTGATAGAATAAGAGCGGCGAGCCACAGCCAAGTGATTAGGAAATAATTATTTTTCACAGCAGGGTAGCTCCATGGATTGCTGGTAGAATCGTTTATTCGGACATCATTCTAAAAATAGAAAGTGGATAATAATTCAGAAATCTATGCACTCACACTAGCTTTGCTAATGTTGTTGTTAAAATCATATTTCAAGTGACGCGTAAAACAAATTAGCTCGATGGATGCATCTTGTTGCTTCTTCTTTATTGCCTTACATTCTCTTTCTTATGTTATAATCATGAACATGAATATATATATATATATATATATATATATATATTAGCAAATACACTCGTAAGCTCTGGGTAATTTTGTAAAGGTTACTGGTTTAGTTTTTGTGAAAATAATAAAATATGAATTTTTATATATGTGAAAAAATATATAATGAGGCCTCGGGTGGATTTTTAACTCATTGGCGGGTCACAAATACCGTTATTAGAAATGGGTCGTGACATATTCTCCTTTATCATATTCTATATCTATGAATTCCTGCTCGACTTCTTCTAGCTCCTACAAGTCGTTCTTTTCCTGATAATAACAATTGAGTGAACAGAAAGGTCAAATACAAGACTTGCGATTCCTAACAAATTTACTTAGGGAGTACTTTTATCTTTCTGCTCCTTCTTCTCATCAGCTTTCGTACTGACTAGTGGATTTTCTTCCTACTTGTTCTTACTATCAATGTCATTTTCCTTTGAAGATTCTCCTCTTTCTGATACTACTTTTCCAGCTTCTCTTATTTCAGAACTCCGGTTAGCCTCCTAATACCAAGCTGCCCCTTGATGCTAGGCTGTATCATTGCTCAGGATGGTCAGAACATGCCACTTGATATTAATTTCAATCTCTTCCAAATTATCCAATGCCTCGAGGCGGGCTAAATCTTCCCATAGGTGTTTGACCTCTTCATCTTCTTCATTATTAGGAGGGGGAGGGGTTTCCTCTAAATGGATAATGAAAATCAGTAAGGTGAAAGAATCATCCTCAATCAAATCCCGGATAAGGTCGTCTAGCCACAACACCTCCTGCCTAGATGGAAAAATTACAATTGGTTTCGATTCCGCCACAAAAACTATGAACTCAGTGGGATCAAATCCTTTTAACTCTTCTTCGATGACATTTACATTCTGCTAATTGGCACGATTCAGAAGGGGGTTGGTAGTAATGTTCGGTTTCTGTACAGCGATGGGTTGAGGGATCACTTTATTGTCAATCAAATCTTGAATTTTATGTCAAAGCCGCATGTAATTATTAGTCAAATGTCTATGCCCCTGGTAAAAGGCACAGTACTGGGTAGGATTGTATCGGGGTGGTAAAGATTTGGAGGCAGAGTTGCCTCCAAAGCCTTTATGAGGCCCCTCTCAATCAAACGGCTCAGGATGGATGTTAACGGCATAGTGAGTTGGGTAAAGGTTCTCTTCTGATTTTGGGGTGGATTTTAGGTGGCCGGCTGAATAGATGGGCTTGCCTAATTCGGATTGGGGTTTAGCAAGTTCACTTTGTAACTTTGGCTCACTACATTGACGGCATTATTTTGATTATTAACATACGATTTTTGGACCCTTTTTTGACTCGGTTCTCCTTTTTCAATATGTCTAGACTACAGAGCATCTGTTATCTGTACCCCCGCATAAAAAATTTGCTCAAATGTCATCAATAGCTGCGTGATTAGATACTTACGGAATTACAGCTGCAGGTTCTTCACCACCATTCTTACTTGTTCTTTCTCAGTGGGCCGACTCGTCATCTTAGTTGCTTTAGCCCTCCATCGGGTCAGGAATTCCACAAAATATTCTTTGGCTTCTTACTGGGTGGTCTTAAGCTCCCGAGTGGTAATATCGAGCTAGATGTTATAGTTGTACTTATTGACAAATGCGGTGGCAATGTCCTCCCATGTTCTCGTCTTGGCAGCATCTAAATACAGAAATCATTTCTGAGTGGCTCCTGACAAAGATCGCTGGAAAAGCTAGGCTTCAACTGGTTATTAACACCCCTCGGCGACAAAATCCCCACATACATTCTAAGATGAATCCTCGGATCCTCAGTCCCATCAAATTTCTTCATATAAGTCATCTTGAATTTCTCAAAAAGTTTAGCATCGAGAAAGAGACAAAGTCCCTCTACATCCAACATATAGTCTTCGACACCTCGGGCTTTCCTCAAAATCGTCTCCAGTTTATCAACCTTATCAAACAAGATTGATTCTTTCATGGCCAGAATTTTTAGGATCCCCGGTCAAACAGACTATGCAGCAGCTGCTTGCTGAGCTCCCTCAGGTCCTACATTGTCATCCCAAGTATCATTTTCTACTCCGTCTTCTTGATCATTTGGAATAGCCACATTAGGCTTCTTGACCTGAGTCTATAAGGCTTGAATCTGAGCTGGACACTGTGTCTAAAGCCTAACTTGATTCATCATAGCAGTACTAACCCCTTTAACTGTCCGTTATAATTCTAGAATTACCCTCATCATGTCAGCCAGGGTCAGTTCCAGGTCTACCATCGACAATCTCAACTGGCTAGTATGTCTGAGTCTTCTGCTAGGTGATTAGGCCCAAGTGCGTATAGATTCTTCTCTATCTGAAGCTATGATAGAGAGGCTTCTAAACTGAAAGGGCTTACACAAATCGAAAAACTCATCAGCTTGGCCTGGACTCAAAATAGCTCACTCTAAAAAATAGACTCATACAATTCGAAAAACTCCCATGTAAACTCAAAACAACTCTACCTCGATGATGGATCGGGAAAATGAAAGCTAACCCTAATCGGGGTGCTACTATACAAAGAAAAGCATCCATAAAAAGAAAATCACATGACCTTAAAAGATTCATTGATCCTAAAAGAAGGGCTCTAAGAAGCTATTTGCTCATGAAAAAGGCTGGGAGGTTTTCACTAAGTGTACCTTCTAAATAGAGTTAAGAATATGCCTCTCAATGCCAGGAATGGTGCAAGGCATGGTCAAACAGTACGCAATACCTCTTTTTGCCACATCTATGGAAGCATGTGGCCAGAAAGCTTGTTGGCTTTCCCAACGTAGCCCCGAGACAGTAAACTGATCGAGGTATCGGGTAGGTAGAGTGGGGGTTTAACAACCAAGCACATAAATATGCAAATGCATATGCGAATACCGATGGAAAAGTTTATAATTAGAACCATTGACATTTCAAATTATGTCCTCTTATAAATTTTTTTTTGGAAAATCAGCCCCCAGTAGAGTCGCCAAAAAAACTACAGATGCTTTAAGGGAGTACGTGCGGGATGCATTGGATATCTATTATTTTTAGAAAATATTTGTTTTCTTTTAAAACAAAAATCCAAGATATCTGGACTTTCTTTTTAAAAAATGGAGTCACCACTTGATTTTTGAGAAAAAAACAAAAAAAACAAAAAAAGCCTGCGGGTTTTTTAAAAGCGTAACTAGAGAAAAAGATGGTTCGGGGGCTAAAGAACGAGAAGGGAAGGTGTTAGGCATCATTCTCACCTAACTGTGAGGTTGGTCTCTACTTTATCAATGTTGGTTCTTATTACAAATTTTTTTAAAGGTAGCATATGCAAAATGGGAGGTTAAAGAGAGTCCAAACAAAGCAAACAATGAATCAAAAACATGACTACGATCATAGGGTTATGCAACTTTGTTATTATTTCTAAATATGCTACACGTATTGTTTGAGCAAAGTAAAGCAAAAAACATGCAAATAAGTCGTAAACGAACAAGTAAGATTATAAGGGTCATGCATTAATATTTCTGCCCCTATCATGCTGTAAACAGGTTATACAAAATAAACAAAAGAAACATAAATAGCATATTTAAACTACTGGGTATACATAAAAACTCATGACTAAAGCAACAAATATTGCGGCCGTGACAAATATAGTCACAAAATAGGCGGTCGTGACTTAAATAGGGTTACCACGTGGAACATAATAAAAATATCTCACGGCTATAACAAATAAATGTTGCAACTATGATTTTTAGGAGGTACAGAAAGGGGATATGCATTGCACAAGGCTTGAAACAGGCTTGAATAAATAGGATATGCAATACAGAGATCATGACCTATTGATTTTAGGCTAGATCTACCATCCTTCATCCTCTATGCATGTAATAAATCTAAACAAAATATACAAGATATTAAAAATAAATAGCAGAGAACTTAAAACACATTTACATGCTACTAATCTCTCAAAAACTACACGACCGCAACAAAGAAGATGACGGCCGTGACAAATATGAAGGAAAAGACGGTGGCCTTAACATTAATATAACCTCATAATATGTAGATATAGAAGTACATAGGATGGAAACCATGGCCTATTAAATCTAGACCAGATTTACCATCCATTACCTAACAGAAAGATAGACAAAGCTATAGAAAGAGGAAATATTAAACAGAACAACAAGATGATGTACAAACTTGAAATAAACATATAAAAAAGAAGTCTGAAAAAGATTTTAGCACTTCTCGCTTTAAAACAATGTCACGGCCGTAACAACAAAATGTTATAGTCGTCCATATAAAAAGGCATAAATGTAGTAGCTTCTATAAATAAAGGACACGGCCATCACTATGGATTTAATAGAACATACGGCTGTGACAAAGGAAAGTTACGGCCGTTATGTTCCAGATCCTCAGTAAGTTTCTGATGTGTCCAGTGTGCTTATGAGGATCGAAATAGGATGTAGACAAATATAAATATACGAAACAGAAGGTTATGAAGATATTGTTAATGATGAAAACTTAAAAGAAATAACTATTTGCATTGAAATGAATGGTAAGCAAGCAACAAAACAGTGGAAACCTTATCCATGACACCCTTGGGGGAAGAAGATGAGGGTTTAAGAAGAGTTGTGGGATCCTAAGGTTATTTCGTGTGAATATCCACCTCGAATGGCCTCTCAGTGGTGAGAATACAATACCTCCAATCCACTATACATGCTCCAAGAAGTCCTCCTAGGTAAGCAAGAACACGAACGAGACTCAAGAAGTATGGGATGAATATCAAAATATAGGGTGTGAATGGATTTTGGCAGAGTTTTGTTATCCAAGTTAATTCTATCTCATTTCTGTGCAAAACGTCGCTAATTTATAGGTAAGGTGGGAGACCAGACACCTTTTAGGATGCTGCCATCTGTCCAAAAAGGGGTAACAGTGATGGCCACTACTTTTTTGCTTTTGTACAGTACAGGCTGCTACCTTTATGGTGGTGAAAAGGACAGTCATGACTTTCAAAAGTCACGACCTGGATAAAAAAGCAACGGTCGTGTGAATGGAAATGTCACGGCCTGAAGAATTGTTTAGGATTTTTAGGTTTTGAGCCATATTCGTGTCTTTTCTTGCTTGGGGGTATCCCTGAGCATGATTCTCATACTTTTATCATTGAGGCGCATTCAAGATGGGTGCATAAGATTTGGCTCGGTCAGATTGGGGTGTCTACAGTCCCAAAACTAAATTATTCTGGAAAAATTGAGAGGAAATACCAGTAGAACGGAAGATGAACCACCAGTCACTAATATCCCATTGCATCATCATAGTGGGAGGATTATTGGAATAGGTACAAATCCTGAACCAGATCAGGGTGCTACCATTAACATGCCAGACGATCATGTGGGTAATGGTGCACAGGGTTCAAATTCTGCACATCATGTTACTGCTAGTACACAGATGCAGGTAGTGCCTCGTTGTAATATGAGAGTGGTTCATAAACCCGATCGGTATATATTCTTAAGAGAGTCTTTTGACAAGATCTCGATAAAACTGGATATCGAGCCATGTAACTACAACGAAGCACTCCAGGATAAAGATGTAGATCTTTGGCAAAAGGCTATGAATTCAGAGATGGAATCTATGTATTCGAATTAGGTCTGGAAACTTATATAATCACCTGAAGGAATAAAATTCATTGGATGCAAGGGGATCTACAAGAGAAAGAGAGGAGTAGACGGGAAGATAGAAATCTTCAAAGCTAGGCTTGTTGTAAAAGTGTTCACTTAGAAAGAATAGATCGATTATGAGAAAACCTTTTTGCTGATAGCCATGCTTAAGTCTATTTGGATTCTCTTATCTATTGTGGCTCATTCCGATTAAAAAATTTGACAAATAGATGTTAAGAGAGCTTTCCTTAACGAAAGTTTTGGCGAGTGTATCTATATGGTACAACCAGAGGGTTTCATAGCAAAGGGTCAGGAGCACATATTGTGCAGGTTTAAGAGATCTATTTATGGACTTAAGCAGGCATTGAGGTTGTAGAATACTCTGTTTGATCAAGCGATAAAGTCTTATGATTTTGATCAAAGTCCAGATGAGTTTTGTGTGTACAAGAAGCGTGACAGAAGCGTGGTGGTCTTTCTAGTACTTTATGTAGATGATATCTTGCTCATCGAAAATGATGTGGGGGGTGTTATCTTCGGTAAAAATATGGTTATCTGGACAGTTTGATAGAAAGAACTTAGAAGAAGTCAGTCACATCCTTAGGATCAAGCTTTTGCGAGATTAAAAATAAAGCATGTTGGGCTTATTACAAGCAATGTATATCGATGACATCCTTGCTTATTTTACCATGCAGGATTTCAAGAAAGGGTTTTTTCCCTTCAGATATGGAATCACTCTATCCAAGGATCAGTGTCCTAAGACACCTAATGAGATAAAGAAGATAAAAGTGGTTCGTTATGCTTCGGCAGTAGGAAGCCTAATGTATACTATGCTTTGTATTAAACCCGACATCTGCTTTGTCGTTGGTATGGTTAGAAGATATCAGTCTAACCTAGGGGTAGGAGCATTAGACTGTGGTAAAGAATATAATCAAGTATCTAAAAAGGACTAATGATTATATGTTGATTTACTAGGCAGATAGTCTAGTACCTTTGGGGTACACAGACTTGGACTTCTAGTTAGACAAAGACTTCCGTAAGTCTACCTCGGGATATGTGTTCACCTTAGAAGGTGGAGCTATAAGTTGGAGGAGTATCAAGCAATTTTGCATTACTAATTTCACCATAGAGGCTGAGTACGTGGCAGCTTTTGAAGCAGCCAAGGAGGTCGTTTGGCTTAGGAACTTCCTATTGGATCTAAATGTGGTGCCTTCAGTTTAGTTAGCTATTACACTTTATTATGACAATAGTAGAGTGATTACAAACTCGAAGGATTCAAGAGTCCACAAGAAAGAAAAGCGCATTTAGCGTAAATATCACATAATACGAGAAATTATACAGAGAAATGATGTTGTTGTGACCAAGATTGCATCATGAGACAACCTTGCAGATCCTTTTACAAAGAGTCTATCGGCTAAAAATTTTGATAGTCATGTAGAGGGTATGGGAGTCAGATATATGACAGCATGATTTTGAGAATAAGTGGGAGATTGTTAGGGTTGTATACTAGAAACTATAGATTTTGTTAGTTTTAGTATTTTGTTTTATTCTTTAATAAAATTATTTTTTATTTTATAAGAATCTTAACGAGCAATGTATGCTATATTATTTTTTTAATGTTTTGCACGGATGTCCTTTATTCTATATAGTATTTAATATAGTGTGTAGAGTACGATTTGCATACAGAAGACTAGATTATAAGTTTTTACAAAATATAAGTTTATGGTTAACAGTTTAGATGGAATTAGACAAACCATCGATATAATTGTAGCACAGAGTTTTAGTCGGTATATCTTAGTTACGGAGAACAGATAATAGTATCGTCTATTATTCCGACACTCTGTGCCAGTATACTTTATGTATTGAACAGGATCATATTGGAGTAATTAATTTTATACTGGCTATATAAATTAATTCACACCCTAAGGTTATTATTGCTAGGATTGGTACACTAAAAATTATATTTTTAGTATTTAATTTAATTTTAATAAAATTAATTTTTCATTTTATGAGAATCTTTATGAGCAATGTATGTATATTATTTATTTGTTATGCATGGATGTCTAATATTCTGTATAGTATTTAATCTGGTGCGTAGAGTACAGCTTGCACACAGAAGATCAGATTTTAGATTCTTACAGAATATAAGTTTTATGTCCATAGTTTAGATAGAAATGGACATACCATCGGTACGACTGTAACACAGAGTTTTAGTAGGCCTGTCTTGATTATGGAGAACAGATAATAGTTTCGTCTATTGTTTCAACTCTCTATGCGAGTATACTTTGTGTGTATTGAACAAGACATTTGGGATAATTAATTTTATACTGACTATATAAATTAATTCGCACCCCAAGGTTATTATGAATAGTGCTTATCCTCTTAATCCTGAAATAATTATTGATTTGCGTATATTTAATATTCGTTATTTTGATTCATTAGAGGGTGTGATCTTATATGAGTCTATATTCTCGGTGAATTAGATAACGGTATTATTTATATGATAAATATTAATTATTGACAGAATTCACGTCCCGAATGATCGGGATTGACAATACCCCCTTAAGGAAGCTTATAAGTTTTGACCGGGCTAAACCCTACAGGTAAATTTGATTATCCGGCGGTCAAATAAGTTAAGTTGAAGAGTTTAAGAAATATCAAAATGCTGATTAAATTAAATTATCAGTAATTAAATTTAATTGGCGGGTATCGAGAATCTTAACGTGGGGAGAAATAGTAAGAATTTAATAACATGAGCTCAATGCAAGAAGGTCTTGAGGTTATGGGTCAGAGTGCAATTATAGTTCTTTAGTGGTGTGAACTGTAATTCAGTGTTTTATAAAAATAGTAAAAATCGCTGCGTCTTTCCATAATTGTAGAAATCGCTAGTAGGTATCTGTGTTCCACTAGAAGTCTTACTCATAATTACTCCTTAGGTCTCTGCTGTACTCTGTATATATGCGGGTAGGCTGAACCAGTTTGATATCTCATATATCTAATATATCATTGATATATTATATTTTGTCTCTCTAGACTAAATATATCTGGGTTCTACCAGTACGAGTTCTCTATAGTCCGTAGCCCACACTACGTTCGAGAATCGCATAAGAAAATACGGTAGAAGATCTGACTAGAGTTTCAATTCGGAATCAAATCGTAGTTGAAGAATAGATCGACAAAATGTATTCATCTAAATTAACTTTGGTTGCACGAATTTTATTTTGATCATTTGTCGTCAAAAGTTTTATTTGGAGCCTGTTTCGGCGTTTGGCCGACTAGTTATTTTTTTTACCAAAAAACGTTTGTAAAAATAATAATCTTGACAATATTGCCTCTAACAAATTGGTATCAGAGCCATTTTTATTTTTTGTTTACAGTTAACGGGACCGGGTAGTTTTAGAACTGTTGCTAACTTTGTTTTGCAGGCGTTTTAAATTCTGATTTTATGATCATAATTTATTTTTATATTTGATTGAATACGTGGATGATGATTTAATTTTTTTCACGGGGTTGACCGTGATAGATTAATTTTTTTTAGATCAAATGTGAGTTTACGAGACATAGGTTTCGATGTAAATTAATTTTATATTCTTTAAGTTTTTTTTTCTAGTGTAATTAGAAAGAAATATAAGAACAAGTATGAAAGAATGAAGGTGGAGGCAACCGGTGGTGGTTTCGGTAGTTTTAGTTGCGGATTTTTTTTTCTTAGTTGCTTTGCAGCAATTTTTTTTATACACAAAAAAAACTGTATAAAAAAAAACAATGAATATCAAAAGCATGAGCAAGCCGCGGCAATCCCAAGAATAGTATTCGGTCTGCACTATTCTTTTTGATCTCTCGAAACAAGGATTCAAGTGACACTCCAGTTGCCAACGTGATTCGTGAATACTTTTTTGATGAGAAAAACAAGGATCCATGGATGATGTATTATATCCAAACGTATTATCCTTGAATCATGAAGATGCCCATAACCCATGCACATAGCTAGTGGCGGCACAAATTTTGTGAAAGAGACTTTTAATTCCAAACATGGCCTAGGGATTACATGACTCTTAATTGATATTGGATACCAACCACACCAAACAGTGCGGCACACAACAGAGGCGTGAAGCAGCACGTGCGGGCCAAGCGCGACGGCGTGAAGCAGCTGGTGGTTTAGTTTCAGTCTGTTTTGGCTTACAGTGGTTGAGTCTTACAAGAGTTCTGTAAGTTAAAAATTATATCTTATCTTTAATAGGAGACTGAAACTCATAAGAGTTTCTATTGGATCATAAAATTGGGATATATTTATCTTGCATTTAATTTATTTTTTTATATTAACAGCGTGAATGATAAATATTTATTTTATTTATCCTGTTAATCAAATATTCGGCTTTAATTAAAATATTTTGTAATAAAAATTAAAATTAAGTTTTTTTAATTAATTAATCAATTAGATAGAAAAATTTTAGATATTTTATTTTTT
>JAULJZ010129973.1:0-10943 GCA_032270985.1 Heliamphora pulchella | reverse complement strand
TTAATTTAAATCTACATTTTTGTTAATATTTGAACAATTTTTTTTAATATCCAATTCACCCCCCCCCCCCCCCTCTTGGGATTTCACATATACTATCAATTGGTATTAAAGCTAATCACATTATTCTTAACTAGTTTTTGTGAAAAAGATCTATGGCAGGCATTGGTATATTCCCTTTTAGAGAGGGTCAATCCTTTGCAAGGCCTTCAATTTTCTGTGGTGTTAACTACACCTTTTGGAAGTAAAGAATGAGAATTTTAGTCAAACCATGGATTGGATGGCTTGGAGAGTGATCGTGTAAGGTAATTTCACTCCCACTAAACCTGTAGAAGGTAAAGAAGTTCCTAAACTAGAAGAAAAAATGAATAAAAATGATATGAAGCAACTTCAAATAAAATCTAGTGCTATAAATGCATTGTATTGTGCTTTAGATGCTAACGAATATAATTGAATAATGACATGTAAAAGTGCAAAAGAAATATAAAAAAAATTAGAAATTATTTATGAAGGCACACATGATGTTAAAGACTCTAGAATTGATAGACTAATTAGCGAGTATGGAAGCTTTAAGATGAATGATGATAAAACTGTATCTAGCATGTACACTCGCTTTACTCACATTATTAACTCTCTTAATGCACTTGAAAAAACTTACAAATCTTATGAGCTTTTAAGGAAGGTACTCAAAGCCTTGCCACCCATTTGGGAAGTTAAGGCCACAGCCATCTCCGAAGCAAGAAATCTAAGGGTGATGACCTTAGATGAGCTAATTGGATCACTACTGACATACGAGCTCAAAATAAATGAAAGAGACAATGAGCAAAACAATGTCAAAATGTTCATTGCCCTCAAAGCTTCAAAAGAGAGTTCCAGTGATGAAGATGAGGAGATTAACGATGATGACATGGCTCTTATCACAATAAGATTTGGAAAATTTCTTAAGAAAGACAAAAGGTTCTCAAGAAGATTTTGAGGCGCAAAATTTGAAAAAGGAGATTCAAACAAACGAGACTTCAAGAAAGACCCACTCACCGGTTATAACTACAACAAAATTGGGCACATCAAGCCAGAATGCCCTTTACTCAAAAAGGACTCAAAGAAGAAAAAGAAGGCCATGAAAGCAACCACATGAGATGACTCAGATTCAAACGAGTCAATCAATAGTTCAAGTGACGAAGAAATGACCAATTTCTGCTTGATGGTAAGCATAGACGAAGAGGTAAACTCTCATTCAAATTCATGTAATGAATTTAGTTCCTCTTGCTCGATGCCATCATATGATGAACTTAAAAATGAATTATTTAACTTACATAAAAGTCTTTTGAAATTGGAAAAGAAAAATGTGAAATTGAAAAATAAAAATAAAAACCTTTCTAAAGAAATTGAGGAATTGAAAATTGTATATGAAAATGCTAAAAATAAAAAAGAAAACATGTTTAAAGAACACGATTTACAAATTGAATCTATTGAAAAAGAGAAACTCATTTTAAAAGTCAAATTTGATAAATTAACAAAAATTTCTAAAAATGAGATCTCTAAATTGAAAAAAGAAAATAATTTTATAAGAAAAGAACTCATGAACTTAAAAGGTAAAAACATTGAAAATGATATTTCTTGTGAACTAAAAAGAAAAGTGGAAGATTATTCAAAGACTATAATTTCACAAATGGAAAAAAGAGAATTTTGAAAAACTTTTAGGAGCACAAAGAAGGTCATTAAATAAAGAAGGAATTGGTTATAATAGAGAAGTAAAAATTAAATCTAAAAATTATTTTGTAAAAAAAATCAAAGAACTTTTCATATTCATATTCAAGAAATATCTATGAAGATGTAATTTGTTTTCAATGCAAGAAAAATGGACACATTAAATTTGATTGTCCACTAAAAAGGAATAATGGTGTCTCAAAAATGGTTCAGAGAGTTAAAAACATTAATCCCATATAACCCAAAAAGAATTGAGTACCAAAGAAAATCACTTAAACTATCTTGTAGGTATACTTGAGATCCTCCGCATCAAAAGAAAGATGGTACTTGGATAGTGGATATTCAAGACATATGACGGGCAACAAATCAAAATTCTTAAGCCTAACACCAAAGGATGGAGGTTATGTAACTTTTGGAGACAACGGAAAAGGTAAAATCATTGGTATAGGTAAGGTCGGTAAGGAATCCTCCCTATTCATTGATAATGTACTTTTAGTTTATAGTCTTAAACATAATCTTCTTAGTATAAGTCAATTATGTGATAAAGACTATAGTGTAAAATTTTTACATGTCACTTGTGCTATTGAAAACAAAGAAAATAATAAGGTATTATTTGTTGCAAAATGATCTGAAAATATTTACACTATTGATTTTGAAAATCTAAATTCTCAAAATGTTAAATGCTTTTCTATCGTAAATGAAACTAGTTGGTTATGGCATAGGAGGCTAGATCATGCTAGCATGGATCTCTTATCCAAACTTAATAAGAAAAATTTGGTCAAAAGTTTGCGTAAGACTAAATTTATTAAAGACAAAATTTGTGATACTTACCAATTTGGTAAGCAAGCTAAAACAAGTTTAAAAAAGAAATAAGAAATTTCTACAAATAGGCCACTACAATTATTTCATCTTGATTTACTTGGTCCAATGAAACCTCAAAGTCTTGGAGGAAAAGTATACTATTTTGTTATAGTTGATGTCACGCCCCAAACTCCATGGTCACGTGAAAAGCCACCACAACACTATTTTAAAAATATCTACAGTTGGAAAACCCTCCACACAAAAATATATAACCGTTGAAATAAAAGGAGTACCTAAGGTTCATTCTCATAAACAGAATACATCATGTCCATACATGCATAAAGTATATCGCTCGGAGGCGTATAAAACTCGTCTTTAGAAACATGCATCACATGTAAAAGTACATGTCCAAAACAACAGGAAAACTACAGCAAGTCTTCCGCCACCACAGCCATCTAGGTCAACTCCGCATGTTCACCTACACCGAAAAAAAGTTTGCACAAAATCCCACACTGTGAGCCGAAGCCCAATAAAAAAGGCTATGAGGCCATAAAGCAAGATATGCAATTATAGTACACGTTGACTCACTCACAGGAGCCAAAAAGGCTTTCCATCCTTAAAACCACCAGTTTCTCATCAGGCTAACACGAGCCACAAAATAATTTTTTGTCCTTAAAATCATGCATTGCAAATAGTGCAAATATCGTGCCACAGTTAAGGAAAAACAGTGGTAAAAATAGTATTCTCCACTCAGCTACACATCCGAGGAAAAAATAAGATAAAATGAATCTTATATACCGACTCTGCCACACACAAGGACAAAGGTAATAACTATAGACTCCTGCCCATTACCCTAGTCCTGAACCACTTAAGGCCTGTTAGATAATGGCAAGTTCTATACGGAGTCACAACAACATAGCCACTCACGGGGCAACCGGTTCTTTACGGATTTCTACGACCGATGGGAGAAGCACCCAAACCACGTTTATGGGGATTAACCCGAGGGACCGTAGCGAATCCACTCTACGTACGTTCGTGAACTTTCGTCAAGGAGCAATAGAAGGCCTACTCAATACACCCACTATTACGGTACATTTATGGAAATCATTTAAAAACCAGTACGTAGCTTAACTACAAAAATATTTTCACAATTATATATCCATGTGTATAAAGATCCGTCCATCAACATGGAGATCAAGTAAAACATTTCAAAATCTTCCATTGTTCTATCAAAATGTTTAAAAGCTGAGACTCAACCCCGAGGGTTAGCTCCAAACCTCCAAAAATACGTTTTTCTCATGATTTTCATAAAACCTCTGATTTCAAAATCACTTTTTTGAAAACTGAGAACATCCACGAGTTCATATCAAGTAATAAACCAACTAAAAAGCAAAAAACATTCTTTTTATCCAAACAACAGGGTTTAAACATGAAAATATGATATCTAAAGCATGTTCAGATGATTTTAACCGGTGAAAAGATCTATAAGTATACTTAGCACCCTTGAAAGATAATATAGTTTAGGATCCTATCTCGGTGAGTCAAAAACTCGATGCCTTGATCCACGTGCAAACACCGAACTTCATCAAAACAAAATTCTGCCCGGATGAAAGCAAAACCCACAGCCTAGATAACAAGAACCCACTAACTGATCGTCGAAAACTAAGCCCTAGGCCCTCAAAAGTCTAGAGAGAAGGAAGAGAAAACGAAACTTAGCCTTGAAGAAAAGGTTTTCAAAATATCTAACTCAAGTTAGATATTTATAGCCTCAGCCTCGGCCAAGGGGTCAGTCGATTGGACCCTCAAGGTCAGTCGACTGGAAAGCTTCTGAAAAAGCTTAAAACTCAAAACAACTAAGGGTTAGTCAACTGGACCATCAAGGTCAATCGACTGAAAACCTATGGCAAAACATCAAAGTGTTCCAGTAGCCAGGTCAGTCGACGAGACCTCACAGGTCAGTCGACTGGACTCCTTTAGCAACTGAAAAACACTTAAATGGAACTTGAGAAAGCACAAAACACATACGAACATGCGATTCTATGACGTTAAAGCATATATCATACATCGATGGTGCCTAAATATCGAAACGAAACACGTTGGCATATATAATCATCAAAGAAAAGGGAAAAGGAAAAGAACCAAGTCTTACAACTCTCCCCTCCTTAGAGAATTTTGCTCCCGAAATTCACTACAAAGCTACTAGGAAAACAACTCAGGGTATCTAGCATGAACCCCGACTCAAGCTCCCAAGTCGCTTCTTCAACCTCGTGATGCAACCAAAGGACCTTGACATAAGTGATAGTTCTTCCTCGCAACACTTGCTCCTTCGTATCCAGAATCTTTACCGGGCGTTCCTCATATGTAACATCCTCGTCGATCCGCAAGTTAGCCCAATCCAGTATGTGTGACGGGTCAGCCTTATACTTTCGCAGCATGAAAATATGAAATACGTTGTGCACAGATGCCAACTGAGGTGGTAAGGCCAAATGATATGCTACCTCTCCAATCCTATCAAGGATCTCAAATGGCCCAATGAAACGTGGTGATAGCTTCCTGCTATAGGTAAACCTCATCAACCCTTTGCGTGACAAGACCTTCAAAAACACATGATCCCCCACCACAAACGCCAAAGGTCTCCTCCTCTGATCAGCATAACTCTTCTGGCAACTCTGAGTAGTTGCCAGGCGTTGGCGAATCATAGCAACCTTCTCTGTCGTCCCCCGTACTAAGTCAGGTCCTAGGACTGTAGTCTCTCCCACATCTGCCCAACACATGAGTGATCTACACGGTCTATCATACAAAGCTTCATACGGTACCATCTCTATACTGGACGGATAACTGTTGTTGTATGTAAACTCTACCAACGATAGATGATTTTTCCAAGAACCCCTAAAATCAAGGACACAAGCCCTCAGCATATCCTATAGAATCTGTATGGTCCTCTCAGACTGACCATCCGTCTGGGGGTGAAAAGCAGTACTGAACATCAAGTTCGTCCCCAAAGCTTCCTGTAGACTCTGCTAAAAGCGCGATGTGAAGCGTAGGTCTCGATCAGAAACAATAGTTACGGGCACTCCATGCAACCGAACTATTTCTCTGACGTACAACCTGCTCAATTTGTCCACAGAATCCTTCACACAGATAGGGAGAAAGCGTGCAAACTTCGTCAACCTATCAACCACCACCCAAACAGCATCGTCCCATTTAGGTGATCTAGGAACTCCCGTCACGAAGTCCATCGTAATGTTCTCCCACTTCCACTCTGATATCGGCAATGGCTGCAACATTCCTGTTGGCCTTTGATGATCCACCTTTATCTATTGACAAGTAAGGCAATGGGAAATAAACTAAAGCACATCCCTCTTCATTCCCGTCCACCAAAACTGCTGACGCAAATCGTGATACATTTTTGTGCCTCCAGGATGCACTACAAGGCAAGAATGATGACACTCATGTAGTATATCTGCACGGCATGCCTCTGGTATAAACAACCTCCCAGCCAATCACAAACACTGATCTGAACCCACAACCCAGCTCGTTGTGTCCTCTCTACTAGCAACACGATCTCGTAGCATCTGAGCCTCCTGATCTGTCTCCTCGACCTCTAATACACGTGCAATCAATGCATGTCGTGAAACTATAGAAAATAAGGTGGCACCTCCCTCTGTCTCCTGGAGACACAGATCAAACTCCCCAATCTCTCCAACCATATCCCACTCGCGTATAGCCACAGAAGCTAACGACCCATGAGATCACCTACTGAGAGCGTTAGCCACAAATTGGCCTTCCCTGGGTGGTGCTGTAAGTCAAAATCATAATCTTCTAATAACTCCATCTATCGTCGTTGGTGCAAATTCAGGTCTTTCTGGAAAAATAAGTATTTCGAACTCTTATGATCAGAGAAAACCTCAAAGTGCTCACCATATAGATTGTGACGCCATGTCTTCAAGGCAAAGATCACGATTACCAACTTCAAGTCATGTGTGGGATAATTCTTCTCATGTGTCTTCTGTTGGTCTGGGTTTGGGCCAGTATCCTGCTGTGGCAGAGGCCCGGGTTTGGGTCGAGTTACAGTCGACTTGTGGCACTTGGCGCTGTACCCTTTAAGAAAATAAAGTTGCGCCTTTACCACCACCTACGGGTTTTGGTGAGATGGTAAGCACTTGATCCACAATTGGTATCAGAGTGACGTCTCAAGTTCGATTCCCCATCGTGGAAGGCCCTGTGTCTTGCGGGTTGTGCGGCAAGTGTTGGGGTGGATTGTTGGCCTGGATTTGGGCCAGCATCCTGCCGTGGCAGAGGCCCGGGTTTGGGTCGAGTCATAGTTGACTTGTGGCGCTTGGCGCTGTACCCTTTAAGGAAATAAAGTTGCGCCTTCACCACCACCTGCGGGTTTTGGTAAGATGGTAAGCGCTTGATTCACATCTTCAACTGTCGAGAACCGTAGGCTACAACCTTACCTCCCTGCATCAAAACACAGCCCAAATAGTTATGTGATGTATCGTGGTACACTGTATACCCTAAACCTCTTCTGAAATAATCAGTATAGGTGGACTAGTTAATCTCCTCTTCAACTCCTGAAATGCTGACTCACAGGACTCACCCAGAACTCCAAGGTCACGTGAAAAACCACCACAACACCATTTTGAAAATATCTTTAGTTGAAAAACCCTCAACACGAAAATATATAACAGTTGAAATAAAAGGAGTACCCAAGGTTCACTCTCATAAATAGAATACATTATGTCCATACATGCATAAAGTATATCGTCCAGAGGCGTATAAAACTCGCCTTTAGAAATAGGCATCACATGTAAAAGTACATGTCCCAAACAACAAAAAAACTACAGCAAGTCTTCCGCCACCATGGGCATCTAGGTCAACTTCTCATGTTCACCTACACCTGAAAAAAGTTTGCACAAAATCACACACTATGAGCCGAAACCCAATAGAAAAAGACTATGAAACTATAAAGCAAGATATGCAATTATAGTACACGTTGACTCACTCATAGGAGCCAAAAAGGTTTTTCATCCTAAAAATCACAAGTTTTCCATCAGGCTAACACGAGCCACAAAATAATTTTCTGTCCTTAAAACTATGCATTGCAAATAGTGCAAATATCGTGCTACAATTAAGGAAAAACAGTGGTAAAAATAGTATTCTCCACTCAGCTACACATCCGAGAAAAAAAAAAGATAAAATGAATCGTATGCACCGACTCTGCCACACACAAGGACAAAGGTAACAACTATAGACTCCTGCCAATTACCCTAGTCCTGAACCACTTATGGCCTACTAAATAATGACAAGTTCTATACGGAGTCACAACAACGCAGCCACTCACGGGGGCAATTGGCTCTTTACGGATTTCTACGACTGATGGGACAAGCACCCAAACCACGTTTACGGGGATTAACCCGAGGGACCGTAGCGAACCCACTCTGTGCACGTTTTTTGACTTCTACCATGGAGCAATAGATGCCCATCTCAATACACCCACTGTCACGGTACATCTATGAAAATTATTTAAAAATTAGTACGTAGCTTAACTACGAAAATATTTCCACAACTATACATCCACGTGTATAAAGATCCATCAATCAACATGGAGATCAAGTAAAACATTTCAAAATCTTCCATCGTTCTATCAAAATGTTTAAAAGCTAAGACCCAACCCCGAGGGTCAACTTTAAACCTCCAAAAATACGTTTTTTTCACGATTTTCATAAAATCTCCAGTTTTAAAATCACTTTTTTGAAAACTGAGAACATCCACAAGTTCATATCATGTAATAAACCAACTAAAAGGCGAAAAACATGCTTTTTATCCAAACAACGGGGTTTAAACATGAAAACATGATATCTAAAGCATTTTCAGATGATTTCAACTAGTGAAAAGATCTATAATTACACGTAGCACCCTTAAAGACAATATAGCCTAGAATCCTATCTCGGTGAGTTAAAAACTTGATGTCTCGATCCACGTGCAAACACGAACTTTGTCAAAATAAAATTCTACCTGGATGCAAACGAAGCCCGTAGCGTGGATAACAAGAATCCACTAACTGATCGTCGAAAACTAAGCCTTGGACCCTCAAAAGTCTAGAGAGAAAGAGTAGAAAACGAAACTTAGCCTTGAAGAACAGGTTTTCAAAATATCTAACTCAAGTTAGATATTTATGGCCTCAGCCTTGCCTAGGGGGTCAGTCGACTAGAAAGCTTTTGGAAAAGCTTAAAACTCAAAACAACCAAGGTTCAGTCGACTGGACCCTCAAGGTCAGTCGATTGAAAACCTTCTGGGGGACATCAGTCAATTGGAAAAGCCCCTTCAGTTGACTGAAAACCTACGGAAAAATATCAAAGTGTTCCAGTGGCCAGATCAGTCGACTAGACCTCACAGGTCAATCGACTGGACTCCTTTAGCAACTGAAAAACACTTAAATGAAACTTGAGAAAGCACAAAATACATATGAACATGCAATTCTACGACGTTAAAGCATATATCATACATCGATGGTGCCCAAATATCAAAACAAAACACATTGGCATATATAATCATCAAAGAAAAGGGAAAAGGAAAAGAACCGGGTCATACAGTTGATGACTTTTCGAGATATGCATGGGTATTTTTCTTGTATCAAAAGATGAAGTATATCATGTATTTACCAAACTATGTAGAAAAATTCAAAATAAAAAGGGCTATTCTATTCTATACATTCGTAGTGATAGAGGATGAGAATTTAAAAACAAAGATGTTGAAAATTTTTGTTACCAAAATAGAATTTCTTATAATATTTTTGCACCTCGAACCCCTCAACAAAATGGGATTGTTGAGAGGAAAAATAGATCTTTACAAAAAATGGCACGAACTATGCTAAATGAACATAAAATTTTTAAATATTTTTGGGTCGAGGCAGTAAATACTGCTTGCTATGTAATGAACCGAATTTTTATAAGATATCATTTAAATAAAACTCTTTATGAGCTATGAAATGGTAGAAAGCCCAACATTTTCTATTTTCATGTCTTTGGATATAAATGCTTTATTTTAAATGACAAAGATGAATTGAAAAAATTTGAATCTAAATCTGATGAAGGAATTTTTCTTGGATATGCTACAAATAGTAAAGTTTATAGAGTATACAATAAAAGAACTATGACATTAGTCGAATCCATTCATATAACTTTTGATGAGGCTAATCTTTTTTCTTTTAAGATTCCAGTTAATGATGATCTAGGTATTAACAAAGAAATGGAAAAAATGCAAATCAAGAAAGACAAAGGCAAAAGCGTCGAGATTCAAGAACCTCAAAGTCAAAATGAACATAAAGACCTACCAAAAGAATGAAAGACAGTGAAGGATCACCCTATGGATCAAATCATAAGTGAACCTTCACGAGGGGTAAGTACTTGATTTTCTTTGAAAAATATTTGTGATCAACTTGCTTTTCTCTCACAAGAATAACCTAAAAATATAAATAATGCACTAGAAGATGAATCTTGGATAATAGCCATGCAAAAAGAATTAAACCAATTCGAAAGAAATAAAGTTTGAAATTTAACTCCTAAGTCTAAAGATAATACAATAATTAGAACTAAATGGGTATACACTACAAGAAAATGCATAATTGGCGACTAAGTTTACCAACGCATAATATTTTTAGTTGGAAAATGTATATTTTTGGTTACGACAAAACAAAACACGTTGGCAAAAATTTAAAAATAATCATTTTTAGCGACACGGAACTCATTTGTTGGCAAATAATGTCGAAAAATAATTGGCACCAACTTTTTTTTCCCGTCATTAAGATGTAAACTTTTTACCTACACATTATTTTCTTTTGCCAGCGTGTTGAGCGTCAGTAAATAAAAAAATCATTACTGACAAACTTTGTGCATGGGTAAAAGTTGGCATATTTTTTTGACCTTATAAATACAATTAATTTATTTATTTTTGCCAACATGTTGAGCGTTGGTAAATAAAAAAACTCATTACCAACAAACTATGTGCATAGATAAAAATCGTCATATTTTTTAATTACATAATTATTATAAATTTGTACATAAATGCTACTTAGTTTTATGTTCTCACTAAAAGCCCTAATCCTCATTTAAAACTCTTCTAAGTTAATAAGTTCATTCCCACAACGGAGATTCCCACCGGCCACAAAGTCTCACAACAGAGTTAGTCTCACAATAGTTTCATTCCCACGGACTCCAGCGCACATACAACACGCCGTCGACGCTCCACTGTGCCTTACCCCGTTGCCGCCTCATATTTCCTCGCGCCGTCGCCGCCCCACCTGTGGCCTCGCGTCGTCGTCGTCCCCCCCTCCTCGCGCCGTCTCCGCTCCTTGCGCCGTCGCCGCTCCTCGCGAAGTGTTTGGTAAAAAAGTCATTTTGTTTTTTCTCTTATGGGTTCAATGCCTAACTATT
>JAULJZ010129962.1:0-10943 GCA_032270985.1 Heliamphora pulchella | reverse complement strand
AAGTCCAATAGTAATTTCATCCAAAGAAGGTTCCCTAACCAAGCAAGGATGACAGCAAGTGAGCTAAAGAAACAATTAACTCAAGCACTAAAGGGAAAAAAGAAAAATGACCATTTAGATGTTGCAAAACTGATGATACTGTACTTTTGTGTGACACTCTTTTTCCTAACAACTGGTCCAACATTGAGCTGGGTGTTCATTGAATATGTTGAAAGTGCCAAAAACATGACGAAATATGCTTGGTCTGCAGCGATAAATGATTGGTTGATTTCCTCACTTGAGAAAAAATCTAACAAACCGGAGACAGTTACTGGATGTGTTATTGCTCTTTTGGTACATCTTTCAAACATCTTGCTATTATATTATTGAATTTTCTTTCTTTATATGAAACTAATACATCTTTATCTTTACTTAGTATTGGATATGTGAGCACACAACACTTGTGGAGGCTAAAACAACACATCAGTTCCCAAGAATGCTCAAATGGAGATTGAAAAAGCTGGATTCAGCTTTAAAAAATGTAGAACTAAATGATCTTGCTGCAAACCAGGTAAAAATAACTTTAAATAACCACAATTAATTATACATATAGATTTAACTGTTCTTTAAATAGGTTAAAGTGATTAACTGATGAATTATCTATTTTCTACAAAAGCACATCTAAAGCATTTTCATTGAATAGATAAATATATCTGTATCTTTTACATCATGTATAAACAAGACAGATAAATTTATCTGTTTCTTTCAATAAGCACAAATAATATAGAGATAAATTTATCTATTCCTCTAAGTAGGGAAAATTACTAACAGATAAATTTATTTGTTCGTTTAAATAGACAAAAGTGTTTAATAGATAAATTATGTGTCTTTTATAAAAGCACATCTAAAGCATCTTCATTAAACAAATAAATGTATCTGTAGCTTTTACATCATGTATAAACAACACATAAATTATATGTAGCAGTATATTATTAACAGATAATTTATCTGCTTGTTTTTACAGCTAACTTTGCATTTATAAATCAAGTGCTCTCTTCAATTATCAACCAACAACGGAAGAAAATAAACTCTTTGAGTTCACTATATCTGAGGATAAAAAAAAATCTGATGATGAGATTGAAGCACATGGTGACTTCACGGCTGAAGTAGGAAGAGTGCTTAAAGGACAGAAAATAGGAAAGGATGAAGAAACAACAATTGAAATTCTGAAAAAAAACGTATGCAATTGAAATGTTGAAGGAAATTCTGAAAACAAATGAAGATGCAATTCAACAAATGAATAAGGTGGAAGAAGATTTGCAAGAAAAGACATGAAAACGAAAAGGTGAAGGAAACAATTGAACAGCTCAGTGAAGAAAATAAGAAATTGCTTGAACAAATTGGGAAACTTTCTGCCCATGAAGTAACACAAAAATTTGTTGACGAAAAGGAGTTTGCTGAAGCAAAAATGAAAATAGAAGAGCTCCAAATAGAAAATCAAAAATTGCTTGATCAAATTGTTAAACTTTCTGTTCACCGAGCCACACAAGAATTTATACAGAAAGAAACTATTATGGAGATTGAGAAAGAAAAACAAGAAAAGATAGCAGAGGTGGAACAAGAAAAAAAAGGTTGGTTGAAGAAATGGTAGAGATCTCGGAACATAAAATTACACAGAGTGCTTCAGAGCAACTGAAAATTGATATGTTGAAAGAAATAATGAAAGCTCTTGAGCAAAAGAAACTACAACTCATTGAGGCAACATAACAACGAAAAGAAGCAGAAGAGAAAGAAAGAGAAAAAGCTCATCCAACTGCATCTTCTATGATTGCAAGAATCAAGGTAAAATAAAGGAATGACAAAAAGCTTCCTGAATTTCAGTATCAACCGAAAAGGGGAAGGGAGAGAAATACAAACAAAAATAGAGACCAAAAACAAATAGAAGCCCAACAAACATTCCAACAAACAAATCCAATCGAAGCCGAACAACCCAATGTCGAACATGTCCAAGTCTAAGAAACCAAAACAGTCCCAATCCAAGTGGAAGAATATGTACCTGCAGAGAAGATTGTTAAAGCAGCAAGAAAACCAAAAAAGCCCGGCCTTCCAAAGAATATTCCTGTCACCTTGTTTATACCTGAAGAAGACAAAGAAACGATGAGACTTATTTTCGCAAATGAAAGAGGATTCGAGTATATAAAACGTAATTATACTAAGCTATATGTAAAACATAAATTTAACACTAAATTATACTATTATGTGAAATTGCATGGCCCAAGTGTGGGAATCCGAAGAAGATTATGGAGGAATAACACTCGATGAATGTGTCAAAATAATGAAAGAAGAAGATTGCTCCAACAACGTAAGTTTCTAGACCTTCTAACAAATAAATTTATCCGTTAAGTTTTTGCTTATCTATTGTGCTTATATGTTAAGACAGATAAATTTATCTGTTAGAAGGTTGTGAAGAGCACAAAGTGGTAACAGATAAATTTATCTGTTAGTACTCATGTTTTACACTTGTCAAACAACTAACAATCTATATACAGGTTATTAATAGATACTCTTTTATTTTGGCCAAAGAGCAAGAAAAAAGTAGAAAAGTTGAAAACAAATGCCTATTCTTCACCTGTTTAGTCTGGGTAAATAAAATATTTACATAATTATTATAACATAACAGATAAATGATTGGCCAAATACTAATTTATATGTACTATTCAATAGTCGTTGATCAAGTGACCGACAAGCACAATAAGAGTGCATAAGATTGACAAATACTTCTCAACAATTGATGATAAATACAGGTAACTTGTTATCTTCTCTTATATTATTATAATCTCATGTCATTAACAGATAAATTTATCTGTTCATTAATTTCACTGACAAATTTATCTTTTGCATTCGATGATGCAGTTTTCTTATATTTTCAATGAACTCAAATGGCAACCATCCAACAAGCACGCCATATCATTGGACTCTCCTTGTTTTTGATATTCAAAAATGTTGTTGGTTCCACTATAACTCGATGAAAAAAAGAAAAGGCATTGAAGACCCATTCTTACAAGATACTTTCATTGTGGTAAGCAATTAATTTACATTAAAATTATAACTTAAAATAAGTTACTTAAACAAAAATATGACTAATAAATGAATTTTTATGTCATTGAAGAAAACATATGTTGAAACTTTCATGAAAAACTATCATGAAGAGCAAAAGGATATACTAAATTTTAAATTATCTCATGTCCAAAATGCTTTTGAAAAATACAATTTTGATGCACCAATCATATCAAGTAAAGATTCTCCACAACAGAAATCTGGATCATAAGTTTATCTATTTAATTTGTTTAGTTACAATATTATGTGTTATATCTCTTAAATTTATCAACTTTTTAATTTTGTAGGGTTGATTGTGGGATAATTGTCTGCTTTCTAATGAAACAATATTACGAAGGAACACAAATATCTATTCACGATGACAAAATTCTTCCGCTAAAAACAGTACGAGCTTTCAGAGCTGAACTACTACATAAATTTCTTAATGATCTAGGAAGGTCATGGAGCCTGGAAGCATACAATCAGAAACTGTTGTTGAGACAATTCAATAAAGAACAAGAAAAACAAAACACTTGATTGATTGTTTGTAATAATTTTTGATGTAAATCCTTTTATTCTTTTCTGTGAATACGTGATACAATTTTGTCTCTGTTAGTTCATACAAAGGGAAAAGTAAATAACAGATAAATTTATCTGTACTATTTTGAAAAGAAAAAGCAAGGCACAAATCTTTAACAGATAAATTTATCAGTACTCCAACGATAAAGGCTAAATCCTCAATAGATAAATTTATCTGTACTCTTACGATAAAAGCCAAATCCTGAACAGATAAATTTATCTGTACTATTAGGATAAAGCATAAGCAGGGTACAAATTCTGAATAGATAAATTTATCTGTACTATTAGGATTAGGATAAAGCATAAGCAGGGTACAAATTCTGAATAGATAAATTTATCTGTACTATTAGGATAAAGCATAAGTAAGGCACAAATCCTCAACAGATAAATTTATCTGTACTATTAAAATAAATCATAAGCTAGGCACAAATTCTCAACAGATAAATATATATGTACAATTAGGATAAAGCATAAACAATGCACAAATCCTTAACAGATAAATTTATCTGTTAAATTAAACACATGATAAAGACAAATAAGCTCTCTAACAGATAAATTTATCTGTACTATCTTAAAAAGAAAAAAGCAAGGCATAAATCCTTAACAGAACTATCTTAAAAAGAAAAAAGCAAGGCATAAATCCTTAACAGATAAATTTATCTGTACTCTTACGATAAAGGCCAAATCCTCAACAGATATATTTATCTGTACTCTTACGATAAAAGTCAAATCCTGAACATATAAATTTATCTGTACTATTAGGATAAAGCATAAGTAAGGTACAAATCCTGAACAGATAAATTTATCTGTACTATTAGGATAAAGTATAAACAATGCACAAATTCTCAACAGATAAATATATCTGTACAATTAGGATAAAACATAAACAACGCACAAATCCTTAACAGATAAATTTATCTGTTAAATTAAACGCATGATAAAGACAAATGAGCCCTCTAATAGATAAATTTATCTGTACTATTTTGAAAAGGAAAAAGCAAGGCACAATTCCTTAACAGATAATTTTTTTTGTACTCTTACGATAAAGGCCAAATCCTCAACAGATATATTTATCTGCACTATTAGGATAAAGCATAACAAAGGCACAAATTCTCAATAGATAAATTTATCTGTACAATTAGAATAAAACATAAACAATGCACAAATCATTAACAGATAAATTTTTCTGTTAAGTTTTTGTATGGGGACAGTAAAATTTTGTTCATTAATGAAGGATCTGATGGTATTTATCTGTACTATTAGGATAAAACATAATAAAGGTACAAATTCTCAATAGATAAATTTATCTGTACAATTAGGATAAAGTATAAACAATGCCCAAATCATTAACAGATAAATTTATCTGTTAAGTTTTAGTATGTGGAATTAAATTATGAAGTTAATGAAATTAAGTTTGAGTAAAAATAGCCTATAAGTGATAGAGTTAAAAAAGAAAAAAAGGAGAAAATAGAAAAGGTTAACCAAACATGGCTCTAACCGTTAGGTGACTAGCCACTTAGGGAAGAGTGCAAAACTTCGTGGCCAAGTTTTCTAAATCATGGTTAGCAAAAAGTAAACTTAACCATGACTTGTAAACTTAACTATGACCGTCCATTTCTTAAAAGCCCTAAACTTTTTATAAATGGAGTAAGAGACACTCAAATCGCTTGGACTGCATTTGGAAGAGTAAGAGGCGAGCATGGCTTTAAAGTAGTACATTGTGCCTGGAACTCAAGATTTGAGCGATTGATGGTCCGGCTGAGGATATAAATCTTCTTCTCCGATCATCCATTACTCCCCTAACCTTCAAGTGTAGTCCTTCAAGTGTATTTGTTCATATTCTTGCATTTATTTATTAATAGTAGATTTATATACTTAGCTTATATTTCTATGCTCTAAGATCTAGGCTCTTCTTTTAATATTATCAAATTTTACACTTCTAAGTTCTAGATCTCTTCACACTAATCAGCTCTTTGCAAGCTTCTTGGATTTCATCATTATTTTTGCGTTCTTTAACAACTTTTAGGTCTTGATGAAAAAATCTGGAATCCCTGAATCAAGCCCTCATAACTTCCAGATCCTTTCGTTATGAGGACTTAATTTAGGCATTCCAGATCTTTTCATCAAGGACTAGGTGTTGTTCAAGAACGCAAAAACAATGATGAGATTCAAGAAGCTCGCAAGGAGATGATTAGTGTAATGATCTATAACTTTGAAGTGTTAAATTGAATAATATTAGAAGAAAGAGCATACAACTTAGAGCTTAACAAAATAAGCTCAGGATAGAAATCTACTATTTTTGAAAAAAAAGCAAGAATACGAACAACTACACTTGAAGGACTACACTTGATGGTTCGGCGAAGTGACTGACGCTCGGAGAAAGAGGAGTAACCATCGTCGAAGCTTGATCATAAACCGCTTGAAACTTGAATTCAACGGATGATGCAAATACAAATTCATGGATATACGGGGAGATAGATAGTAGGGGATTGGCTTTTTACGTTTTGATTTTTGTATTCATGGATATATGGCCATACCTTTAGGCCATTATTTCATTGTTTGTAATATGTACGTTTATCTTTCAATGGCATAACTTGATTAATCTAAAAACTATTGTTTGTTGTTTTTTGCTGTGAATATTTTTTGATATAAATTTGTTGTTCTTTAGTGTGAATACAATATGCACTGTACATTTGTAAGCGCATTTAATGTGTACAGATAAATTTATCTGTTAGTTCATACAAAAGGTCAAGTAAAGAACAAGTAAATTTCTCTATGTTATTGTGAAATGAATAAAAAAATCACAAATCATTAACAGATAAATTTATCCGTTGTATTATGATAAAATATAAGAGGTCCCAAGTCCTTAAGAAATAAATTTATCTCTAATATTATGAAAATGAATTAAGAATGGCACAAAATCATTAACAAAAGGACAAGTAAATTTATCTGAAAACGATAGAAAAGTCTAATAGATATATTTATCTGTTAGTTCATACAAAAGGACAAGGAAAGAACAGATAAATTTATTTGTTAGTTCATACAAAAGGTCAAGTAATGAACGGGTAAATTTCTGTGTTATTGTGAAATGAATAAGAAAGGCACAAATCATTAACAGATAAATTTATCTGTAGTATTATAATAAAACATAAAAAGTTCCCAAGTCCTTAATATATAAATTTATCTGTACTATTGTGAAATTGAATTAAGAATGACACAAAATCATTAACAAAAGGACAAGTAAATGATATAGAAGTCTAACAGATAAATTTATCTGTTAGTTCATACAAAAGGTCAAGTAAAGAACAGGAAAATTTATATTGTTATTGTGAAATGAATAAAAAAAGCACAAATTATTAACAGATAAATTTATTTGTAACATTATGATAAAGTATAAAGATTTTTCAAGTTCTTAACAAATAAATTTATCTGTACTATTGTGAAATGAATTAAGCATGCCACAAATTATCAACAGATAAATTTATCTGTACTATTTATGGCACAAATCTATAATAAAGGACAAGTAAATTTATCTAAAAACGATAGAAAAATTTAACAAATAAATTTATTTGTTAGTTCATATAAAAGAATAAGTAAAGAACAGATAAATTTATCTGTTAGTTTATACAAAAGGTCTAGTAAAGAACAGATAAATTTATCTGTACTATTGTGAAATGAATAAGAAAGGCACAAATCATTAACATATAAATTTGTCTGTATTATTATGATAAAACATAAAGATTGTCCAAATCCTTAACAAATAAATTTATCTGTACTATTGTTAAAATGAATAAGTATAACACAAATCATTAACAGATAAATTTTTCTGTACTATTATTAAAAATCAAGTCTTACAGTTTTTTCAGCCATACAAACTAAAAATCAAATGAAAAAAATGAACATTCCGATTATGCTTTCCCAACTTCCCACACCTTCCACTTCTTACCTGCCTAATTCTTTCACCTCTTGAACGAATTCTCTGAATTTTAGGTCTACTAGGTGGCCTCCTAGTTAAAGAAGACATAATACCGACAGATTCTCCTTCAAAATTAGGAATGCTAACTGTTGGAATTGGGAATATACATTCCTTGTATGATAACTGAAACGCTTTTATAGTAAATAACGGGTTAATGTATAAAGCAATATCTTTTTCACTCTTTTGAATAGCCGTCACAGCATGCGAACATGAAAATCCATTAACCTGTCATCGAGAACAACTGCAAGTCCTCTCATAAATGTCAACCACCACTGAAGGAAATGAATGAACCTCAAACACAGATGAGCTAGAATAACTAATTGTCCATGTCCTACCCTTATTAAATGCATCGATCAACTTTTTATCCATGTCAAGATAAGCAATGGATTTCAACTCCTTTGAAGCTTCTTTCCTATTACACATTTGTTTCATAATTTGAATCCTTATTTTATCAACTAATTTTGTAATTGGCAAGTGACGAGCATCACTAATCCAATTATTAAAAGATTCTGAAGCATTCGAAAACATCTCACCATAACGATTACCTTTAAAAAATGCATTGCTCCAATTCTCAAATGACAAATTATAAATAAATTCATGAGCTTTACTACCACCCTCTTCTAAACAAATTTTCAACTTCTCTTGAAAATCTTGAACTGAAGGAGCATATGCACAATCTGAAAACAAATACACTATATGTTCTCGAAATGAATTAGACAAACGCCTTGAATATCTATTCCTTAAATTTGCTTTCAAATGTTGCAAATAGTAGCATGATATCCATTACTAAACAACCTTGGAACATGTTGAACTAGTGCAGTATGCCGATCACTTATAAATGTAATTGAACGACCACATAAAATCCCAGACAATATACTTAAAAACCAAATTCAATTATCCTCATTCTCAGAATCAACTACAGCAAATGCCACAGGAAACAAATCTACAACAACAACAAAAAATATATATAAGTATTAAACAAAACATTCTTAACAGGTAAGTTTATCTGTACTGTCGATAACATTTTTAAAGTTCACAGATAAATGTATATGTACGTTTCAAGGCACATATAAAACAAAGGCAATATCTTCAACAGATAAATTTATGTGTTTGTTATCAAACACAGATAACAAATGCAGATAAATTTATCTGTCCACCATAACAAGCACAAAACCGTGAACGGATAAATTTATCTATATACTATAACAAAGGTAATATCTTCAATAGATAAATGTATCTGTGTTTGTCAAACACAGATAAATTTATCTGTCCACTATAACAAGCACAAAAACGTGAACAGATAAATTTATCTTTGTATTATAACAAAGGCAATATCTTCAACAGATAAATGTATCTGTGTTTGTTATCAAATACAGATAAATTTATCTGTTTACTATAACAAGCACAAAAACGTGAGCAGATAAATTTATCTATCCACTATAAAATGACCACATATACATTTATCTATTTATAATAACAAACAAAAATAAATTTATCTGTCTAATTATGTACATTCTTCTTTAACAGATAAATTTATCTGTTCTCTATAACAAGTACAACATCATGAAACAGATAAATATATCTATTTCACTATAATAAAAACAACTTATGAACAGATAAATTTATCTGTTCTGTTAAAGTAATAGTCCAAACCTTGATTAGCATTTTTCCCTATAGCAGCAAGCAAGCAAGCAACCTTTATATCTCCCTTTTAAAAGTGTCCCATCAAGAGACAACAAAGGCCGACAGTGATTGAAACCTTTGATACAAGCACCAAATGCCACAAATAATCTTCTGAACCGTTTAGTATCCACATCACACTCAATCTTAACCACACTTCCAGGGTTTGAACTCAAAATTGCCTCAACATACCAACGGAGCTGATCAAATGACAATGAATAATTCCCGTATAACTGAATTCTTGCATTCTCAACACCTAACCAAGCATGATGATAAGATATTGTAAGACCATACTGTTGTGTAAAGAATCTAACAACATCAATTGGTTTCGTTAATGGCTTATCACGAACCTGATTAATAATTGCACTGGCAACCAAATTCAAATTCATCCGCTTACTTTTAGAGGTACGAAATGTCCCACCACAACTATGCTTATTATCCAAACTCCTAATATAAAAGAAGCCATTCGATCTATCCAAAGTCGAATGAACAAACCACTTACAACTGGTAGATTCCCTCAAGCAACAAGCTGCAGTTACTCTACTTTTATCATTCTTCAAAAGATCATATGAAAATTCAACCTCAATAGCATATTTTGCCAAACAACACCTAAATTCATTAACTCTACCCTTAAAATACTGCCCAACATAACTAATTAATCCAGCCCAACCAGATGACAAGAGTAAAGTCTCTTGGTGTTGACAAAATTTTTCAAGATGATCAGCATCAACGACATCAGAACCCCTACTGTAACTACTTTCAATAATTGCTCCTTCTTGATTACTAGTACCATCAGAACATCTACTAGAACTACCTTCAATACCAACTCGGTCTTGATTACTGTTGCTATTAGATACACAGCTCTCATCATTCACAGAAACATCCACACGATCAACACCAATACAACCAACAACCGACACCATATTATCAAAATCATCATCATCAACAAGTATACAATTAGAATGATCAGGCAACGAGTATGTAAGAAAAAATCTTTCACGTTTTAGGTTCTTCCACTTAATACAAACACAATCCAATATATCATCCAACAAAAAATCAGGTTTTACTTTTACAACACTGGTATACATTTCATATTTGCAGAAAAGCATAAGAGAATCATCCATAATTTGTCAAGCAAATATCGAAACAACTAACTTTCAACTTCAATCAGGAATAACGCACTTGAATCAATTTTCGCCAATCTAAAATCGAAATCGAAAAAATAACGAGTTATAGTCACCAATCACGAACTACAAATGACGAATCATGATCAACAAATCGCTAACCAGAATCGCGAGTTAGAATTGAATCACAATGACGAATCACGAATTACAATGACGAATCACGATCAATGACGAACTACAATGACGAATCACGATCAAAAAATCGCTAACTAGAATCGCGAGTTAGAATTGCGATGAGAAATCAAAACAGAGATCGAAATCAGAAATCAACCACATATCGCGCAAAGATCACAGACTAATGAGATCACAATTGAGACTCCTCACCACCGAATCCACGTGCACCAACTCTTGTGCTTGACCGCCGCTAGACCTCACCACCGGACTTCAACACTTGAGACTCCTCTCAAGCGACTCCAAGAACACGAACAGATCGTTGAAACTTTGATTGA
>JAULJZ010129951.1:0-10943 GCA_032270985.1 Heliamphora pulchella | reverse complement strand
AAAATTCATTTGTAGGATCTATGTACACTCATATGACTCATGGATATATGTTTTTGAAGCTCATAGGAATCCTAAATTTCTTAAAAATATTTTTCTAAAGCATAAAAAGATCAAACCTTTTTGGAAAACCAAAAATTTGGATTTTTGATGATCCAGTCGACTGAGGCTTTCCATCCAATCGACTGAACAGGCTACCAAAAATAAGTTTTCAGATCTAATTCAGTTCAGTCGACCGAACCTTGGAGTTCAGTCGACCGAATGAGTCTATTCAGTCGACTGAACATGCTTAAATTTTGAAATTTCCTGAAAATAGATAGTTTGAAATTTTCATATTTAGCCCAATGGCTAGTTGGTTTTTGGAGCCTATAAATAGAAGCATTGTGCTAGTGTTTTATTCATTCAAGCCTCTCAATCTTTCTCTCTTGCTTACTACTTCATTGTGCTTCAAAATCTTAATTTTACAAATCACTTTTGAGAGAAAATCATTAGTCTTTCTTCTTAAGCTTCATTTTCATATTTCTTGAGAAGTGAGTTTAGAGCTTCATTCTTGTACCTATTTGCTCATTCAAGAAGCGTTCTTTGTACAGTCTCATATCATTCTTCTTGATTTGTATTTGAGAAAGATGATTCTCAAATGAGGCTAATCCGCCTTCAAGGATTGGGTTAACTTGACAATGGTACATTCTCAAGTAGAGGCTACTCTGCCTAGACTAAAGAGAGAGGCTCCTCCGCCTATTAAAGGAGAGGTAGTGAAATCCTCATAGCGGTTGGTTTGAGGCAAGGACGTAGGCCGTTGTGCCAAACCTTGTAAAAATCGTGGCGTTATTTTTCTTTTGCTTTAACTCTCTTAATTATGTTGTTGTTTATTATACCACACACTCACACTCTTGTATTTGATTTCTTAATTCATTATTCGTTCGTGTGTTTGCTTAAACTAAGGAAAAGTTTTAAAAATTAGAAGTTGTAAAAATAATTTTTCTACTCATATCTTATAACAAAAGATTTTTGTATTTAAATATTTGACTCATAATGGTTTGTATTGTTAATACAAAAAGGGATAGAATCTAGTTTACAAGAAGGCTTTTGAATCAATTAAATCATACTTGCAAGTTATAGTTGAAAGCTACACTTTATCTTACATTGTTAAACCAAGAAGAAGTATTTTTATCATATTTAAATCTTTCATTTCTCATATCTCTCAAATCTTAAAGCTAAAAAGGTTTTAAATTCTTTCTTGTCACTTTGGAAGAAATATTGTTATATTCTTGTATCTTAATCTAGAAGTCATAGTTGAAAAATATTAAAACCAACCAAGTGTTGTATTTGTTTAAAAAGTTTAATCTTTGTCTACACTTGTTCTTAAATATTTCAACACAAGGTTTTGCTTATAAAACAAATTTATTTGTGATTTAAAGTAAGTAATACTTTTGTGAACTAAAGACCATACACTTGTATTTGGTTATTTAATCTAAAATTTTAAATACCTAATTCACCCCCCCTCTTAGTATTACACACGTAATATCAGCTGTTAACACAACTTGCTATATTACAAACAGAACCATAATTCGAGCTTCACTTAAGAAAACTCCATATGAACTATGGAATGGAAGAAAATTCAACATGAGTTATTTTCGTGCTTTTGGTTGCAAATATTTTGTTTTGAACAACAACAAAAAACTTTTGGGAAAGTTCGATGCAAATCTGATAAGGGTATTTTCTTAGGTTATTCTATATCTAGTAAAACCTATAGAGTTTTCAACAAAAAGACTCTAATCGTTGAAAAATCTATACCAATGATTTTTTATGAGGCTAACCTCGGTTCTTCTAAGGAATTTTGTGAAAATAACAGTTGTGGCATATAAAAAGGTGTTGAAGACATCTTCATCAAATACCAAGAATAGCCAAATCAGGAGGAAGCCACAAATGTGCAGCAAAATGTAGACCAACAGGCTGCAGGTCCCTCAAACCAGAAAAATTCAAATCTTTCCAAGGAATGGAGGTATTCTTATGGTCATCCAAAAGATTTTATCATTGGTGACTCAGCTCAAGGTATGACAACTAGATCCTCTCCACATAATGTTTGAGGTAATTTAGCTTTCCTTTTTTAGAATGAACCAAAATATTTTGAGAACTCAAAAATGATGATTTTTAGATCTTGGCTATGCATAAAGAGCTAAACCAATTTTAAAGAAATAAAGTTTGGACTTTAGTCCCAAAGCCTAAGGATCACTTCATTATTGATACAAAATGGATTTTTAGGAATAAAATGGATGAGAATGGAGTAGTTCTTAGGATAAAGTTCGACTGGTAGCCCAAGGTTATAATAAGAAAGAAGGCATTGATTTTGATGAAACTATTGCTTCTGTAGCTAGACTTGAAGCCATTAGGATGTTGCTTGCTTTTGCATACTTTAAAATTTTCAAACTTTATCAAATGCTTGTCAAAAGTGCATTTCTGAATGGTTTTATCTCTAAGGAAGTCTTTATAAAATAACCTCCTTATTTTGAAAACCCAGACATCCCAAACCATGTTTGCAAACTCACAATGGCTGTCTATGGTTTTAAGCATGCACTATGAGCTTGGTATAAAAGGTTTAGCAAATTCTTGATTGAAAATGAGTTTTCAAGAGGCAAAATTGATACAACTCTTTTTATCAAGTCTAAAGAAAAAGACATGCTAATTGTAAAAATTTATGTAGATGGTATCATTTTGGGTTCAACTAATGAAACTATTTCCAAGGATTTTGCTAAGTGTATGCAGGGAGAATTTGAAATGAGCATGATAGGTGAGCTCAACTACTTCCTTGGACTTAAAATCAAACAAACTCAAGAAGGGATTTTCATAAACTAGTCTAAGTATACTAAAGACTTGTTAAAGAAGTTTGACTGGTTTACGATGTTTACTGTATGCATGTGTGCTAGATTTCACGCTAGTCCTAAAGAATCTCATGTACCTGCTGTTAAGTGCATCTTCAGATACCTCTTGGGTACATAAAATCTAGGATTATTCTATCCTAGAGGAATAGCCTTTGAGCTATTTGGGTATTCTTATACAGACTTTACCAGTTGCAAAATTGATAAGAAGAGTACAAGTAGAACATGTCAATTCCTAGGACACTTAATCCTATCATGGTTTAGCAAAAGATAGAACTCAGTAGCCTTATCTACAGCTGAGGCTGAGTACATTGCAACTGGTAGTTATTGTGCACAAGTTTTTTAGATGAAACAACAATTAGAAGACTATGGTGTATGCTTAGATCACATTCCCATTAACGGTGATAACACTAGTGCCATTAATATATTTATGAACCCTATACTGTTATGGTTGGTATACTGAAAATCATGTTTTTAGTATTTAATTTTATTTTAATAAAATTAATTTTTTATTTTATAAGAATCTTTATGAGCTATGCATGTGTATCATTTCTTTGTTATGCATGGATGTCCAATATTCTGTATAGTATTTAATCTGGTATGTAGAGTACGGCTTACACACAAAATACCAGATTTTAGATTCTTGGAGGATATAAGTTTTATATTTACAGTTTAAATGGAAATGGGCATACCATCGGTATGACTATGGTACAGAGTTTTAGTAAGCCTGTCTTGGTAACAGGAAACAGATAATAGCGTCGTCTATTGTTCTGACTCTCTATGCCAGTATACTTTGTGTGTATTGAACGAGACATTTGGGTAATTAATTTTATACTGACTATATAAATTAATTCACACCCTAAGATTATTATGAATAGTGCTTACCCTCTTAATTCTAAAATAATTATTGATTTGTATATATTTAATATTCCTTGTTTTGATTCATTAGAGCGTACGATCTTATATGAATCTATATTCTTGGTGAGTTGGATAGCGTATTATTTATATAGTAAATATTAATTATTGACGGAATCCACGTCCCGAATGATCGGGATTGACGATACTCCCGTAAAGAAGCTTATAAGTTTTGATTAGGCCAAACCCTACAAGTAGAATTATTTATCCGGCAGTCAAATAAGTTAAGCGAAGGGATTAAGGAATATCAAGATGCTGAGTAAATTAAATTGTTAATAATTAAATTTAATTAGATGGTATCGGGAATCTTAACGTGGGGAGAAATGGTTAGCATTTAATAACAGGAGCTCAATGTAAGAAGGTCTTGAGATTATGGATCAAAGTGCAATTATAGTTCTTTAGTGGTGTGAACTGTAATTCAGTGTTTTATGAAAATTGCAAAAACCGCTGCATCTTTCCATAATTGTAGAAACTGCTGGTAGATTTCTGTGCTCCACTAGAAATCTTACTCATAATTACTCCCCTGGTCCCTACTTAACCCTATATATATGTGGGTAGGCTGAACCAGTTTTATCATCATTGATATATTATATTTTGTCTCTCAAGAGTAAATATATCTAGGTTCTTTCAGTACGAGTTCTCGATAGTTCGTAACCCACACTACGTTCGAGGATCGCATAAGGGAATACAGTAGAAGATCTGTCTGGAGTTTTAACTCGGAATCAAATCGTAGTTGAAGATTAGATCGACAAAAGGAATTCTTCTAAATTAAGCTTGGTTGCACGGGTTTTATTTTGATTGTTCGTCGTCAAAAGTTTTATCTGGAGCCTGTTTCGACGTTTGCCCGTCCAGTTAATTTTTTATCAAAAATCATTTACAAAACAATGATCTTAACAGTTTTGCCTGCAACGATTGGTATCAGAGCCGTTTTATTTTTTTTATTTTCGGTTATCGGAGTCGGGTAGTTTTAGAACTGTGGCTAATTTTGTTTCGCAGCATTCTAATTTTGATTTTATGATCATCATTTATTTTCATGTTTGATTGAATGGTTTGAATGAATGATGATTATTATTTTTTTTCACGGGAGTTAACCATGATAGATTAATTTTTGTGAGCCTACGGGACATAGGTTTCTATGTAAAAATATTTTATGTTTTTTAAATTTTTTTTCTAGTTTATTAGAAAGAAAAAAAATACGAATAGGTATGAAAGAATGAAGGCGACGGCAACCGGCGGTGGTTGGCGACGGCAACCGGCGGTTGTTGGCGATGGCAACCGTTTTTTTATTACTTTGCAATATTTTTTTTTAGTTTTTTTTTTAGCTAAAAAAAGAAGCCACCGCAGTAGCCAAGAAGCAGCAGCGGCAGCCAATCCCAAGCAAACCACAGCTTCAGCCATTCCCACAACAGAAACAACATTTTTTTTAGCCAAACAAGTTGTTTTCCATTCAGCAAAGCAGTGATCCCCAAGACAGTAAATCCAAAGTGATGCGGCAAAAAAGTGTAGAGAAATCTCCAAAACAGGCGCTGATTTCAAACTCACTACAGGCGCCGGGTTTTTTGAAGCAGTTTCTGCAGCAAAAAGCTTGAATCAGTCGGCGAAATTCTAGACTGAACAGTTTCGATTTTTTCCCAAATAGCGCTTTATCCATTCAGCAGCATCCCAATCCAAAACCAGCATCCCAACGCAAAAAATGGTGCTAAATTCTACCTAAGCAACGGCGCAGAAGGCTATTCCCAACACGCAATAGTAGTTTTCCCAATAGCAAACTATTTCAGTGTTTTTTTTATAGAAACTGGCGCCAGATGTTTGGAATTGCAAGGACACAATTTTGAAAGAATTTTTTTCCTAAAACAAAATCAATTTCAGCAGCGAAACAAAAGCAAGCCGCGGCAATCCGAAGAGAAATTCCAATGCGGTTTCCCAAGGTTCCAGGACTGTTTTGGTTAGCTTAAAATTCTTGATAAAGATTGATCGAGAAATCCTGATACAATCATGTTAGAACAGGACAACCCAAGAGGGGGTGAATTGGGTCTTTAAAAAATTAATTAACAATATAAAAACCTTTTCAAAATCCTTTTAATATTGCAATCAATTAAACTAAGATAAGTAAATATTGAAGCAACGAAAATATTAAAAGGTGATGGATAGAAAGAAGAACCGGATGCCAAGAATTTATAGCGGTTCGACTTTTTCTTAGCCTACGTCAACTCTTCAAGTTCTCCCTTGAGTATTTTCTCTATATAGAATACTTCACAGGCGTATTTCAAGCCTTTACAATCTTTAAGATTTTGCTTGAATGAGCTGAATGTTTACGGGTACATTCACAAGCCTAAAACAACTTCAAGAAGATCCTATGAAAACACCTTCTATTTTCTTCTAATCTCTCTTAAACTCTTATTTAATGAGATTTACTCACTCACTCAAAGGATAAAGGGTGACTCACCCTTGAATACAATAAATGAAAAGTATTAATGAAGAACACTAACTCTCTTTACAGAAAACATTTACAATAAATGAGAAGATAAAGAGAGATGAGGAACAAGAGTTGGAGATTCAGCAATAAATGAGGGCTTGAGAATTCTGAGTTTGATTCAAGCAATAGAATAGTAAATGTAAGTCTCTAGTTTTTGTAAATGCTGAGAAGTTACTCCTTGTATAAGCTCTTGTGCATTCATGACCGTTGGAGGGGAGCAATAAATGCCAAAAATCAAACCGTTGAGATCTGCCGTGAGTTTGAATTTTCGTCGCAGGTGTCGATACAAATGTCTTCGGTGTCGACACAAAGTGTCTAAGGCAGGATCGCTTAAGTGGTTGGGTCGACACAAATATTCTGAGGGGTCGACACAATTTTATACTCTACCTTACCATCATCATGGTGTCGACACATTTGGATCTAGTGTCGACTCGTTTGAAACTTCAGCATCCGAAAGAACCACATTATGTCGACTCAATTTGCCTTTGGTGTCAACATGAATTTCTACAGGAAGTCTCGTTTCTTTTGTGTCAACTCATCTTCAGTTGGTGTCGACTCAAATGCACTTTCGAATCCGAGAGGAGGCATTTAGTGTCGACTCATGTCTTATTTGGTGTCGACACTAATTTGTTCAGGCAGCCTTGGGACTTTTTTGTCGACTCATTTTCAGTTGGGGTCGACACCTCAAAAATCTACTAGTGGCCTCGGTTGTTTTGTGTCGACACAATTTCCATTTGTGTCGACTCAAATTTTTGGATACCAAAAGTGTGAGACACTTTTGTGTCGACACAAAACTTATTTGTGTCGACTCATTTTGAGTTTTGAAAGCTACGGCTCTTTTGTGTTGACACAAAACTTGTTTGTGTCGACACTAACTATGATACTTGAAAGATAACTTCATAGAATAGTCAGGGTGTCAAAACATTTGTTTAAAGAGATTGACACACTTGATATGATTCAAATATACTTTGTCTTAAAAGTGTTTGACTTATTTTTCAATTGGGTTCAACACATAATATTCTCATTTAAGAATATGTGAGTGTTTTAATCCTTTTGAGAGTTAAGTCTTTTCTTTTGGCTAAGGTGTCAAAACATTTGTTCAAAATGTATTAACACATTCATTTTGAAAATATAAAATATTATCCATTTAAATCCATTTATTCTTAAAAAATAAATTATGAAAATCATCAAAATCAAAATAAAAAACCTTTGCGCTAACAATCTTTCTTTTTTTGATGATTACAACCATACTATCATTTTCTAGAAAACCTTTGAATATAATTTTCAACAAGGGTTCTTCCCTTATCGATATGCCTTAAATAACATATGCAATTATAATGACTAGGCATTCAAGATTCAGACATCATACAAATTTGATATGATTTGAAATAAATGATCAAAAAGTATTCTGAATTTATTAAAAATTTGTGTGAAAAAGTGAATATGTGCAAAGTTATTTATCTTATCCGATCACATATCCAAGTATTCATAGCCAAGCCATCAAGAAAAATATACATGGGAAGATATATCAACATAGATCATTCATTCATAGAAAAATTGTTCAAACATTTAAATCAGATAACCCTTTCAACTCATTCAATCAATTAACTAAGAGAAATGTATGTGTTAAAACTATTACATCTTCACCTTCAAAAACTTAAAAAGAAATGTATGTTTGAACTTCTTCTTCTTTTGACTCTCCCCTTCATTTACTTACCTTTTCTTTCTCTCCTCTTTCTTTCTCTACTTTTTTAATCTTAAAAAAAAGGGGGGCTATTGATCGTCCATGAAACGCTTGAAATCCTTCTTTGCTTTGGCTTTTTCCTTGCTAGCAGAGGCTTGTTCTTTTGCTACACGTGCTCGTTCATCCTTTGCTTCACCCACTGCCATTGCTTCAAAGCGGGCTGCCAATGCCAGTTCTGCTTCCCTTTTTAGTCGCGCGGCCTTTTCTTCCTTCGTTTCCTTTGCCTTGAACTGGTTGGCCCAAGTTTCTTAGGTCCACTTTAGATGTTCTTCCACCTTCTAGGAGTTGATATGAACAGCAGATACAATGCCTTGGTCATACTCCTTTCGCACTTGATGTAGGATGGCCTTATTGCAATTGGTAATGGATGTAATGTTTTCATCCATTGTTTTGCAGAGGGCTCTCCCGGCATCAGTGGCATTTTCCACGTCTCTCCGAAGGCTTCGTTTAGTCTTGTCAAGGTGTTTGACTTTCTCAAATAGGGAAGAAATAGAGTGATTCAAGTCCAAAAAGTCTTGGTCAACTTTTGCTTGAAAGAGGATCACTTTGGAAGGCAAGGAATTGATTAAAGAAACAACTTCAGAGAGGTCAACAAGGACTGGAACAGAAGATGATGCTGGAGAAGCAGATAGAACAGAAGTGGAAGAGGGGGCAGGAGGAAGAATAAAGGATGGACCAAGAATGCCAACAGGTGGAATGGGGAGAGAATCAAGGTCAATTGGAATAGATGAAATGTCTCGAGGTGCAGAAGGGGGAGTTCTTGCAGATGCAGGAATGCCATGGCGAGTAGTAGTCCAGACACCATCAACATTAGCAATTTACATATGTTTGAGGGAAGAACTACCATATAGCTCGTGCTTAGAAAAGGCAACAGCCTTTTCCTCAAAAAGATCAATGCCAAAATGGCAAAAAACTTGTGTAAGATACATCCCATGTGAGAGTGAGGAGTTAGACTTGCTGTGTGAGTGGGGCATGTGAGAGATGAACAAAAATCCTAAATCTAGGTTCTTCTTCTCGAGGATGCACCACATGATGAAGATGTGCGTATAAGAAACATCACCAAATTTTCCCAACTATGGTAGAAAAATGTGGTTGACCATGTGATGTAGGATATGCATTTTCAGTTTCAAAGAGTTGGCCTCTAAGGGCTTGGAAGGGTCGATGTCATCATTCTTAAAGATATTTTTGACAGATTCAGAAAAAGAAAAGCCTTCAATCTCAATAGGTTTTTGGCTATGATAAACACAAATATCTCCTTTGAAAATCCCAAGCATTTCATTTAAAGAGAAGGGAGTCAGAACAATGTCTTTACCATTCAACCAAGTGGTGATGGTGGTGGTTGGAATCAAAGATATGTGAAAGTGTGCCTAGAAAGACTTAATCAATGTGGCATAGTGTGGTTCTTTGATTTGTAAAAGCCTTTCCCACCTAAGGCTAGAAAAGAGATCTTTGAATCTCATTTCTATGGAGTCAAAGAATGAGAAATCTCTGCTACGACTGGGATAAATTTTACGATTTGCAAAGGAAGAGAAATACAGTTGACGAATTTTTAGAGATTTGAATGAGATTACCTCAGAAGAGGCTACATTCTCTGGAATCGTAGTCGCCGTCATTTTCGTTGTCATTTTGGTCGTCTTCTTTCGTTTTGATGTTCTAGGGCTCAAAGATGATCCTTCTCCGGTTCTCTTTGCCCCTTTTCCCATCATTTTTTGTGGCATTATGAAGGATTTGGGTTTGGATTGAGGAAGAAGATGAGGAGTCGACATAGGGTTTGAGAGAAAAAAAGAGCGAGAGATGAACAGGTCTTATAGAGAGAGAGAGAGAGAGAGAAACAACGTAACTATTCAGGTCAGACGTGTCTATATATAGACTTAATGATTTGTGTCGACACAAATTATTTTTGGTGTCGACACGATTCGTATCGAGTGTGGGTACCGAACATGAAATTGGTGTTGACACATTTTTAGATGGTGTCGACACATTCGGCTATTTGGGTTGAAACGATTAAGCTTGGTGTTGACACAAAATTTATCGAGAGTCAGGAAACCAAGAGGTGTCGACACTGAATAGAAAGGGGTCGACACTTTTCTCACAGTGCCACTTCTAAATAGTTTTGAGTCAACACTACACACATTTGTGTTGACACTTTTCCAAATGGTGTCGACACATTTTCACATTTAAGAATGAACATCAAATGTTTGAAAAGCAATGAAAAGACTTGGTTAGCATGGCATATAAATCATGAAATAGGAGTACATAGCATATCAAGTTCTCTTCTTATATAGCATATTCTTTCTTCATTTAAGGGTTTTGTGAAAATGTCAGCCAATTGGTAATCTGTGCCTATAAATTCAAGTTCGATGTTTCCTTTTTGCACATGATCTCTTATAAAATGATGTATAATCTCTATGTGCTTAGTTCTTGAGTATTGTATAGGGTTCTTGGATATATTAATTGCACTACTGTTATCACATTTTATGGGAATATGATCTAAGTGAAAACCATAGTCTTCTAATTGTTGCTTCATCCAAAGAACTTGTGCACAATAGTTTCCAGCTGCACTATACTCTGCCTCGGCTGTAGACAAGGCCACTGAGTTTTGTTTCTTGCTAAACCAAGAGATTAGTGAGTGTCCTAGGAATTGACAAGTACCACTTGTGCTTTTGTTATCTGCTTTGCATCCGATAAAATTAGCATCTAAATAGCCAAATAACTCAAAGGTTATTCCTCTAGGATAAAATAAACCTAAGTTTTGTGTACCAAAAAAGTATCTAAAGATGTGCTTAACTGCGGTCACATGTGATTCTTTAGGATTTGATTGAAATCTAGCACACATGCATACACTAGACATAATATCTGGACGACTAGCAGTTAAATATAAGAGAGATCCAATCATACCTCTATAACGCTTTTCATCCACTGCTATGCCATCTTC
>JAULJZ010129929.1:0-10944 GCA_032270985.1 Heliamphora pulchella | reverse complement strand
TCTCATAAAATGGAAAACTAATTTTATTAAAAATAAAATTAAATACTAAAAATATAATTTTCAGTATACCAACCCTACCACGGTTCTCCCTTATTGATATCCTTAAACAGCAGTGCATCCTTTATCTGTATCCCAACATTGAAAACCTGCTCAAATGTCATCAACGGATGCGTGATCAGATTTATGGAACTGCGGTTGTAAATTCTTCACTACAATTCTCACTTGTTCCTTTTCAGTGGGTCGATTTGTCATCTTCGTTGTCTTAGCCCTCCATCGGGTGAAAAACTCAACAAAAGATTATTTGGCCTCCTACCGGGTGGTCTCAAGTTCCCGAGTGGTAACATTGAGCTTGATGTTGTAGTTATACTGATTGACAAAGGCAGTAGCAATGATCTCACACGTTCTTGTCTTTGCAGCGTCTTAAGATGAAAATTATTTTTGAGCGGCTCCAGACAAAGACCTCTAGAAAAACTAGGCTTTCAACTGATCACTGATACCCATTGGCGATAGAGTTCCCATATACATTCTCAGGTGGATCTTCGAGTCCCTAGTCCCATCAAACTTCTCCATATTGGGCATTTTAAACTTCTCAAGTAGCTTAACATCAGGGAATAAGTAGAGTCCTTCAGCATCTAGCATATAGTTCTCAATTCCTCGGGTTTCCCTCAAAATCTTCTCCAACTTGTCGACCTTATCTGACAAGATCGATTCCTTAGTGGCTAAGATTTTTAAGATTTCTGGTCGGACGGGTTGTATAACTACTAGTTGGGCTCCCTCGGGTCCCACATTATCATCCCAGATATTATCTCCTATACCATCATCAGGGTCATTCAGAACAACCACGTTGGGATCTGCAACCCGGGTCTGCAGAGCTTGGATTTGAGCTTGACACTGGGCCTGGATCCTAATCTTATTTGTTATAGTGGTACTGACTCCTTCAATAGTCTGTTGCAGTTCTAGAATTGCCCTCATCATATCGGCTGATCGGCATGTTTGAGTCTTCCACTCGAAGATCGGGCCCAAGTGCATATAGGTTCTTTTCTACTTGACGATATTATCCCTAGTCTCTAAACTGAAATGGCTCATGAAAATTAGAAGACTCGTTAGCCAGGCCTAAACTCAAAACAACTCCCCCTCAACGATGGATTGGGAGGACAAAAACAAAACCTAATAGTGATGTTAACTATACAAACAAAAGCATCCAAAAAAAAAAATACATAACCATAGGAGATTCATTTATCCTAAAAACAAGGGGTTCTAAGAAACGATATGCACATGAAAAGGCTGGTAGGTGTTCACTCAGTGTATCTTCTAAATAAAGTCAAGAATATACCTTCCGATGCCAGAAATGGTGTAAGGCATGGTCATATGGTACGCAATAATTTTTTTTGCCACATCTATGGAAGCATGTGGCCAGAAAGTTTGCTGGCTTCCCTGACATAGCCCCGAGATGGTAAACTAACCGGGGTATCGGGTAGATAGAGTGGGGGTTTCAGAACCAAGCACACAAATATGCAAATGTAAATACGAATACCAATAAAAAGTTTACAACAAGAACCATTAACATTTCAAGTTTAGCCCTCTTATGATTTGTTTCTTGGAAAACCAGTCCCCAGTAGAGTTGCCAGAAAAAACTGCGGATGTTTTTAGTGAGGAGGAATGCACTGGATATCTATCTGTTTTTAGAAAAAACATTCTTTTCTTTTCAAACAAGAAAATCTATGATATCTGAGCATTCTTTTTTAAAAAAATGGAGTCGCCACTTAGTTTTTGAGAAAAATCAAGAAGAACAAAAAGAAGGCTAGGTCTTTTAAAATGTAACCAGAGAAAAAGAGGGTTCAGGGGCTAAGGTACGAAAAGAAAAGATGTTAGGCACCATTTTCATCCAACCGCGAGGTTAGCCTCTACTTTGTCAATATTAGCTCTTCTTGTAAAATTTTAATGGTAACATATACAGAACAGGGGGTTAAACAGAGTTCAAACAAAAGTAAGCAAAGAAATAAAATCCTAACTATGATTCCTAGGGTCATACAACTTGGTTATTATTTCTAGATATACTACACGTATCGTTTGAGCAAAGTAAAGAGAAAAGCTTGCGAATAAGCAATAAAACTAGCAAATAAAGATCTAAGGGTTATGCAACAATGTTTTTACCCCTAACATGTTATAATTAGGTTGTACAGAATAAACAAAGGAGACTACAACATCATACTTAAGCTACTGGATATGCAGCGAACTCACGACCGTAGCAACAAATGTTGCGGCCATGACAAAAATGGTCACAAAACTTGCGGTCGTGACAAATGTAAGGTCACCGCAAATAATAGAATAAAAGAAGCTCACAGCGGTGACAACTAAACATCGCGGCCATGATTTTTAAGGGTACAGAAGGGGTATGGATATCGCACAAGGCTTAAAACAAGTTCAAATGAATAGGATACAAAGGATAGAGAGCATAACCTATTGGTTCTAGGTTAGATCCATCACCCTTCATCCTCTATACAAATAATAACTCTAAGCATATTATACAAGATATAAAAAATAAACAACATAATGCTTAAAACACACTTTCATGTCACTGGCCTCACAACAACCTCACACCTGTAGCAAAAGAATGTTGGGGCCGTCACAAAAATGAAGGCAAATGCTGCGGCCGTCATATTTACTTAACCTCAGAATATGCAGATATGAATGTGTAGAGAATGGAGACCATGACCCATTTAGTCTAGGCAAGATCTACCATTCATTACCCAACATGATGACAAACAAAGGTACAGAAATGAGAAAATGCTAAACAGAGCAATAAATGGATATACAACCTCGAAACAAATGAATATTAGAGAGTTTTGATGTTTTTGGCCTTAAAAACAATGTCACGGCCGTAGTAACAAGAAGTTGCGGCCATGAGTACTAAAGGCATAAATGTATCGACCCTTATAAAAAGTGCACGGCCGTGATTGTGGGTTTAACAAAATATACGGCCGTAACATAATGAGGTTGCGGCCGTTATGTTCCAGAACCTCAGAGAGCTTTTTGATGTGCTTAATGTACTTACGAGCATCGAAATGGAATGAAAATGAATGTAAATGTACGAAATAGAGAGCTGTGAATACATTGTTAGTGACTAAATGCTTAAAGGAAACAAATGCTTACATTGAAATGAATGATAAATAAGCAATAAAAACAATGGAAACCTTATCCACGACACCCTTTGGGGAAGAAGATGAGGGTCTAAGAAGAGTCGTAGATTCCTAAGGTTATCTTGTGTGAATATCCACCTTGATGGTCCTTCATGGGTGAGAATATGATACCTCCAAGTCAATATATGTGCTCGAAGAACTCCTTCGAGGGAAGCAAGAACATGAACGAGGCTCAGAAAGTGTAGAATGGATGGGTAAATATCGAATGGGGAAGTATTTTGGTAGAGCTTGGGCCTCTAGTGTTTCTTCTTCTTGTTCTTCTTGGAAACGATACCTATTTATAGGCAAGGTGAGCAACACAGACCCCTTCTAGGATGTTGCCACCTATCCAAAAGGGGTAATAGTGACAGTCGCTACCTTTTTACTTTTGTACAGTGATGGCCGCTACCTTTATGATTATGAAAACGACAACCGTGACAAAGAAAATCACGGCTTGGTTTAGGATTTTTAAAAAGGTTATGGCCGTGAGAGCAAGGACACAACCTGTTCTAGGGTTTTCAAAAAGGTGGCGGCCGTGAGGATGGGAATGGCGCGGCCTAAAGGATTTTTAGGATTTTGGGTTTTGAGCTGTATTCGTGATTTTGCTTACTTGGGAGTATCTTTGAGCATGATTCTCATACTTTCGTCATTGGAGTGCATTCGAGATGGGTGCCTAAGATTCGGCGTGGTCAGATTGGGGTGTCTACAAATGGACATGAGTTTATTCTCATAGCGATTGATTATTTCATGAAGTGGGTCAAAGCTGCCTCTTACTCAATCCTGAAGGCCTCTTAAGTAGCCAGGTTCATCAAGAAAAATCTTATCTATCGGTACAGAGTTTCACATTAGATAATTTCGAACAACGGTTCCTACTTTCAAGGAAAAGTTCTAAAACTCTTGGAATAATACCAGATCGTCAACCATAAGTCTTCACCGTACAGACCGTAAACCAATGGAGCCGTGGAAGCTGTAAATAAGAATGTGAAGAAGATCCTACAGAAAATGATGGAGGGAAGCAAGAATTGGCCGAAAAAGTTTTCATTCGTGCTGTGGGGATACCGAACATCGATTAGAACTTCTATTAGAGCGATCTCCTATGCTTTGGTCTACGAAATGGAAGTAGTTCTACCAATAAAATTGGAGATCCCGTCTCTAAGAATAATGGCTGAAAGTGATATTCTCGAGTCAAATTGACAAAGGGACAGATTCAAAGAGTTACTCATGTTTGATGAAAGGAAACTTAGAGCCCTATTTCATGTTCAAGGATATCAGAGAAGGATAGCTCGGGCATTTAATAAGAAGGTTAAGTCTCGAAACTTGAAGGAAGGTGACTTAGTCCTCAAAGAGATCAAAGCTCAAATCTTTGATTCAAGGGGCAACTTCAAACCTAATTGGGTCGGACCCTATCTCATTAAAACCTTGATGTTAGGAGGCGCTGCCATCCTTATGGATCTGGACAAAAATGTTTTCTCTACACCCATTAACTCAAACTAGTTCAAAATGTTTTACCCTTGAGAGGAAGCCCACAAAAGGAGAGCGTTAATACTCGAGTGTAACCTGAGCCTTGAACTACGTTATGGTTTGATTTCCTTTCTTCGGGATACATAGGCAGCTTCTGTTAGAAGTTCGGCCCAAACCTTTAAATTGAAATTTTATCTTTGTAATCATATTTCAAGTAGCAGGATCAATGTAAAAACTTGTTTTAAAATTTTCTAATAAAATGGTTATATTGAAAAAGTCACCATAAGCTAGAAGTCGAGAAACTTTCATTAATGAATTTTACCAATACAGTTTCCAAAAGCAAGAGAGGCTCTCAAGTCCTCGTCCTAAGAAACTAAGAGAGAAAGAAAATAAAATATTGAGGTACAGCAAAGCAAAGTCAAAATCTTCCTTCTCTTTGCGTCCCCTTCCTGTCCTACCCTGCACTCTATCTCCGCTTGCAACCAAGCCTTATAACTCTCAAAAAGTCTTCTATCAAAATCCTTGCCAACCGATACCCTCCGTCGAGAAGACTAAGCCCGCTGGTACTGACCCAAGAAGGGGGCCCAATGCGGAGAACTGTACAGATGGCTCATGGTAGTGTCGGGGCAGGTTTGAGAAAGCCTGAAATGATAAAGAATGCGATAAAGAGGACAGAAAGTGGCCAGCTTCAAGCTGACCAACAAGACCCTCGTATGACCCATAGTCGCAGTAGTCAGAAAATATATCTTTAGCCAGGGCAATAGCCAAGAGATGCCCTGCCCGGTCAAAGAACTCAGATAATCCTGCCAAGTAGCCTCAGCTGAGCACAGGTGATAAACGTGACGAAGAGTGAAGGATTTCACACCATAACTATTAGACACGGGCTTCTCCAACAGATTCACTTTCTCCATCAGCTAAATATGAGAGAAATATAGGAAAAAGAGAGCTGGGTGAAAAAATCTGAGAGAATAAAGAAAAAAAAGAGCTGAGTAGGAAAAATAGAGAGAAAACACAGAAAAAGGAAAGCTGAGTGGAAAACCTCAAGAGACATACAAGAAAAGGAGAGTTGAGAGCACTATTGGCGAAGTAAGGGGCACTCTCAGTGTGGACTGCATCAAGCCCAAGGAGCGTCTTAGCAAGAACTAACGGGACAGGATCCCGGCCCTCGTAAATCTGATGAGCCACATCTACCAAGGAAGAGCTAGCCCGCCCGTTCGAGGGTCCCAAGAGAAAACGAGCCAAAAGACAGATGCAAAGAGCATACTGGCGCTAAAGTTGAAAAGAGAAATCTCCAAGAGATCCCTGAGGCCTGAAGCGGTCCAGAATCCGTGCCACATCAAGAAATTCATCGTGGGTACTGCTAGGCTTGTGTACTAAAAACCATGTTTTAGTATTTAATTTTATTTAATAAAATTAATTTATCATTTTATGAGAATCTTAATGAACAATGTATGCATTATCATTTTTTTAAATGTTATGCATGGATGTCCATTATTCTGTATAATATTTAATCTGGTGTATAGAGTACGGCTTGCGCACAGAAGATCAGATTTTAGGTTCTTATAGAATATAAGTTATTTGTTCATATTTTAGATGAAAATGAACATACCATCGGTACGACTATAGCACAGAGTTTTAGTAGGCCTGTCTTGATTATAGGGAATAGATAATAGCATCGTCTACTGTTTCGACTTTCTGTGCTAGTACACTTTGTGTGTATTGAACATGACACATTGGGATAATTAATTTTATACTAACTATATAAATTAATTCACACCACATTGGGAAAATAAGTTTTACCCAGGCCAAATCCTATAGGTAGATTTGATTATCCGGTGATTAGATAAGTTAAGCAGAAGGGTTTAAAGAATTTTAATATGCTAATTAAATTAAATTGTTAGTAATTAAATTTAATTAGCAGGTATCAAGAATCTTAATGTGGGGAGATGAGTTACGCATTTAATAACAGGAGCTCAATGCAAGACGGCCTTGAGATTATGGCTTATAGTGCAACTACAGTTCTTTGATGGTGTGGACTGTAATTTAGTATTTTATAAAAATTACAGAAATAGCTACGAGATTTTCATAATTACAAATACCGCTGAGAGGTTTTCTTAATTGCGAAAACTGCTAGATACGTATATGGGTTATACTAGAAATTTTCATCATAATTACTCTATAGGTCCCTGCTATGGCCCTATAAATATGTGAGTAGGCTGAACCAAATTCATAACTTGTCTTCAAAACTAAAGCTGACCAGGTTCTGCTGGTACGAGTTCTCAAAGGATTGTAGCACATACTACATTTGGGAATCGTATAAGGGAATATGGTAGAAGGTCTGACGGGAGTTTCAACTCGGAATCAAAATCGTAGTTGGAGAATCGACTAAAAAGGTATTCTTCTAAATTAACTGTGATGGCATGGATTTTTATTTTGATCATTCGACATCAAAAGTTTTATCTGAAACCCGTTTTGGTGATTACCCGTCTAGTTATTTTTTATCAAAAATTGTTTACAAAAACAATGATCTTGGCAGTTTTGTCTCAAACAATTGGTATCAGAGCCATTTTGTTTTTTGTTTAAGATTTATCGAGGGACCGAATAGATTTAGAACTGCGCTAACTTTGTTTTGCAGGCGTTCTAATCCTAATTTTATGATAATCTTTTTATTCATATCTGATTGAATGGTTTAGATGATGATTAGAATTAATTTTTAATCTAAAGGTTGATCATGATAGATTAAGTTTTTTAGATCGAATGTAAGCCTATGAAACATAGGTTTTTGATGTAAAAGTTTTTAAATATCAGTTTAGAATATTTAAGAACATATTGTATATCCAAGAATACGAAGAATAGGCGGCGACACCGGCGGCGGCACCGGCGCTGATTTTGGGTTTTGTTCGGTGAGTTTTTACAAGATTTATGCATTAAAATGGTAAAAAAAATAAGTCAAAATAGGAAAAAAAATTGAAAAAAATAGCCCACCACTGATGGCATTGCTGGTGGTGGTTTGGGCTCGATTTTGTTAATTTTTAAGGATATATTTGGACTATTGTTTTAGCAATTTTTTAGGCATAAAATAGCAATAAACATACTTTAAAATACTATCCAAAAATCATAAAAAATAAGGCAAAAATAGTGGAGAAAAAAAGGCGATAGCGGCGGCGGCGGCGGCAACCTGCGACGTGGCGGTGGCATTGTTTGGGGATTTTTTGGGACTTCTTTTGAGGCGTTCTTCAAAACAACCTGTTACTGGATTTTAGTGCTATTTTTTTCAAAAAATCGAGAGCAAAAATACCACAAGAAAAAGCCCAAACGAGCGGCAGAAGGTGGCGGAAGGCGACGACAGCGCAGGGGTAGCAATGACGCTGGTTCGGGGCTTTTCGAAAGCTGTTTTCTAGGAAATTTTCATTCTGGTTTTTTGACAAAAAATACTACTTTTCGGGAGCTATTTTTTTAGAATAAACGGCATCAAAAATGGAGATCAAGAGTGGCAACAAAAGTTGACTGAAGGTGACGGCATGGTGACTCCGGCCGTGGTGCTGTGGCCGGCGGCGATGGAGGCTTGGTCCGAGCTATTTTGATCGTGATATTCTGATATGTTTTAATTCTCGTGTGATATATTTGTATATCAAAATGTATCAGAGAAGCCTGATGTAATCGGGATAGAAAAAACTGACTCGAAATGTGATTCTTACAACTTATCTGCAATAGGAGACTAAAATTCTTCAAAATTTTGATTCGATCATAAAATTGGGATATATACATATCTTGCATTTATATTCTTATGAACTGTGTCGATGATGTATATCTGTTTTATATTTTTCTGTTAATTTAATTAATTCAAAAAATTTGATTTTAATTAAATATTTTGTGAAGAAAAATAAAATTAAGATTTTTTAATTAAATGGAAAAAATTTAGATATTTTATTTTTTTACAAAATATCATGTTCAAGATGATTTTTTATAAAAATGAATATTTTGAAAAAATGTAAAAATTAATTTTGAATTTTAAATTAATTAAATAGAAAAATATTTTATCTAAATAAATTATTATTTTTTGAAAATTGTATAACTAAAATAAAATAATTGAATACTTTTAATCACTACCTTAACTGAAAACTTAAAGCAAAACTGTGTATTCATCGAATTTTATTTGTTACGCATTAAAACACGAAAAGGTAGTTTGGCAAACCGAAATTTTTAGAATCATGTATACAAAAAGATATTTGATTCTTTTAGATCGTGTGATTTTGGAAATTAATAAATTTATTTTAATTAAACAGATTTTTTTAACCCTAAAAAATATTTTAAAAATCTAAATGAGAGAGGAGATTTATTCTAAGATAAATCTCACGGTCTCCATCACCAGTTTGTAGGCGATGTAATTAAATCATGCGTGTTGATAGTAAGGTTTTCCTTCTCATCGGACAGATTAATTGCGGTATCGCCAGTACAAATCTTCTTTAGAGATAATTTTAGATAATTATTAGTGTGGATCACTTCTCCATCTAAAGAATTCATTGCAAAGCGATTGATTTGAGATTAGGCGGTGGTTAAACCTCTCTATCTGAGTCACTGCTATTATCTACTCGACCGAAACTATATCAACTATTTAATTTTACTTGGTAGGGTCAATTGCCTAGATAATAAAATTAAAAGAAATTGACCTGGTTGGACAAACGATGGAAAGTAGACGTCCTCCCATTGAAACATGCTATTCACGAGGAAACAGGCTGCTGGCAAATTTTTTTCAAATGGTAAAGGAAACTAAATTAAAGTAAATTCAAAATTTTGCTCGTTATAATTAATGATTATTTATAATTATGTGATTATCAGTAATAAAATGGTTTTCAATCATCTCACGTCTATACTCAAAGAAAACTAACTTATGGGACCAAACTATGTTGACTGAAAAAGAAATTTAAACATTGTGTTAATTGAGATATGTCCACTAGTACCTGATGTGGGGGTGACTGAATAGGAAACCCAAGCTCATCAAAAGTAGCGAAAAGCTGATCATATGGCACGCTGTTACATTTTGGCTTTCATGTCAAATATTTTGCAGCATCAGCATCAATCTATACCCAGTACCTATGACATGATTATGAACTTCAAAGAAATATTTAGAGATCAAAATTGTGCTGCTAGGCAGGTGGCCATGAAGTCTCTTATGAATGCAAACATGGCTAAGGCATCCCAGTTAGGGATCATGTTTTGAAAATGTTCAGTCTTCTGAATGAACTGGAGATCCTAGGAGCTAAAATTGATGAAAAAATCCAGGTTGGTATCATACTCCAATCACTGCCTGATAGTTTTAAGCAGTTCTGCCTAAACTATACCATAAATAAGCTCAGCTTTTTATTGGCAAAAATTTTTAAAGAACTTTAAATAGCTGAGGGTGTTCTTAGGAAGCCAGGTTCTGTTTATGTAGCTAAAAAAGGTTCTTCAACTAAGCCAAAAGACAAGAAGAAGAAAAAAGTTTAGACACAGGGAGGCACAGGACCCAAAGAAGTTAAGGGACCAAAAACTTGTGTGACGAAGTCGGGAGGCAAGTGCTATCACTATATTCAGTTTGGGCATTAGAAAAAGTAGTGTCCAATTTTTCTCAGTAAGCAGAACAAACCAGGTAATTTCTATTCAATGATGGTTGAAACATATTTAGTAGTGTTATAATCGAAACCTAGTATGTAGATACGGGAGCACTAATCATGTCTGTAATTTTTTACAGGGATTTTAGGAAACTAGGCAGCTCAATGATGGGAAAATATACCTGCATATGGGTAATAATACAAGGGTGGTAGCAGTTACAGTAGGAGATGTCACTCTCAGCTTTAGTAGAGATATGATATTACTTCTAAAAGATTGTCTTTATGTACTTTTGATTAAAAGAAATTTAATTTCTATTTTTAGTTTAATAAAGGACAAATGTTCTGTTCATTTTGATGACTCTATGGTTGTGAAGAAAATAAATATTTTATTTGTTCTGGTACATTGGTGGATGAGCTGTATATCATATCTCTTATCTCTCCTATACTATAACTAACTGAATTGAATAACACATCTAATTTACCATGTAAGTGAAAGTTTCCTTCTTTAATGAACCAAACATTTTTTTTACACTTATGCTTGGGTCAGATTAATCTAAAAAAGATAAATAGATTGGTAGAAGATGGATCTTTGAGTTTATTGAAAGTGGAGACACTTCTAGTCCGTAAATCTTACTTAGAGGAAAAGATGACCAAGAGGCCCTTTTCGCCCAAAGGCTACAGAGCTAAAGAATCATTAAAACTGGGTCATTCTG
>JAULJZ010129918.1:0-10944 GCA_032270985.1 Heliamphora pulchella | reverse complement strand
TGATTTTTGGAAATTGATTGTATAAAAAGAGTTTATGATGCTTGGAAACCAACGTTTATGGGTGAAAACAGGGATTTAAAGCATATTCATGAGTGTTTATGTGATTTAGGGTCTGTAAATCAAAATAGGGGCAAATCTGGGGTTTTCTCAGGCATCAGCACACTCGAGCGAATCCCTGTCCGCTCGAGCGCTGAACTGGCAGAGAGTTGGGCGCTCGAGCGCCCGACGTCTGCTCGAGCGGACTAACTGCGTAGGGTCAATTTTGTTCGATCATATCTCCCTCATCCAGACTTCGAATTGGGTCGTTCTTGTACTCAAATCGAAGCCCCAGAAGTCCTCTTTCCAACAAGACTACTTTCAAAAAAAAATTCATTTTTAGAAAAAGTTATGACTAAAATAGTGAGGATATATCAAATTTTCTTAATCATTTTCCACCCGTTTTTGGCCAAATGTTTTTAAAAAGGTTATTTTCATCGATAGTAAACCTTTTTATCAAATATCTTATCCCTTGGGTTATGGTTTTACCTATCTCACTACACTTGGGTTAGGATGCTAGTATCATACCGATTGGTGGTATTTGCGATAAAAATGGATTTTGATATGTGACTAATGTCTTGAGAGCTAGTATGGGGTGGAAATTTGTGGGCGATGTAGTGCCATGGTTATCATTTAAGGGTTTATGTTTTACAGAGAAAACATGAATTTTAACTTGTGCATACATGTATATGTATATGATGGGTACATTCTGTTTGTTTCAAATGACATGATCATGTGTGAGTTAATTATGCATTGGCATTTCATGGAGTTGATAATTGGAATGTGATTATGAGAAATTATGTGTTGAAATTTATGATGGCATTTGAATTGAAAGAAAGATTAGAATGTTAAAATAAGACTTGATTGGAAGTGAAATGAGAAGTTGAATTGTAAAAATTGAAAAGAGGTATTCTGAGAAAATATTTGGGGGGAGAAACCAGTTGTGGGTTGGACTCCCGGACTTTTGTGAAAAATGAACAAATAATGAACCGTATGGATTAATGTGGATTAAGTTCGCCTGGCGGGTCCGCAGTGAAGGACCAGAAACTTGCGTAAGATGGGGACCACGTGCCCATGGGCTAGCCCCCGAAACGTGGTGTTGTATCATGGTGAGTTATAGAACTATTTATTAACCAATGGCTTCGCGTAGCCTATTGGGATAATAGGGAGGGGTTTCTATAAGCTGCACCCGGTATCGGTTCATTAATTATGATAAATTAATTGTGATATGATTTTTGTGATAAACCGGGCAATGAAAATGTGATTTTATTTTTGGTCAAAAACTAAGAAACAAGAATAAACGTGAAAGAAAAGAATATGTTGAAAAAGGCTTAATGAATGAATAACTTGACGTGCGTAGGTGTGTGTGTGTGTGAAAATAAATAACAAATTTATGAAATGTGCATTTTTATTCCAGTTGCACCCATCACACCTCACAAATCATGCATTACATCTGAGTTAATCTATGTCGTATGAGCTTTGGCTCATGTATGTTTACCAAAACATTTCAGGTTTTGAAGACCAGAGACGATACCATGGGCAGAGGATGCTTTGGGGAAGATTTGAGGGAAGACTTTGTGTTTATTTATATTTTTGCATTATGGTTGTACATAAACATAGATGGAGAACTGTAATCAAACATATTATGATTGCAAATGAAATTTTTTTTTTTGAGATTTAAAGCCTTTGTTGTAAATTTTACATGTGCAAAGACATAGTTGTTTCAAGAGAAGTTCTTATATAATTAGAACTTAAATTCTGTGGTAAACAAAAGTCGTAAATGATGATCCTTAGGAGAAAGGTTTGGGGTTGGTTCACAGGTCCCTAAGGTTCGGGCCGTGACATGTTCTCAGGACCAATCTGTGCGACATCAGATCTTGACAAAAGATATGTTTAAGCGATGGGTAGCCAAACTAGATATTTGTCCTAAAGTTACATCGACCTAACATACTTCAATTCAAGAATCCAAGTCGACTTTCCAGGTTGGGATTTCGAGAGTTAACAAAGAATTCGCGAAACTACTGCACAAAAGTACAGTATTAGGATCGAGAGAATTATACGAAGGTAAAAGACTTTACCAATGTCGAACGTTCGAAACCGGTGTTATTAGAAGGGAGGACACACAAAGGGCTTCAATCAGGCCTGATAGTTGTCATAAAAGCTTGAGAAAGGAACTCATAGGGATAGAGTTGTGGGGTTCTAATGGTGGCTTTCGTAAAACTTAGGCTAGCCCGGGTGTTTCACCATCTAGGGGTTTGTTAGCTTGTCGGTGCTTCAGTTGTCTATCAGCCATCCTAGGAGAGTGTTGAGATTTGGGGGTTATATTAATTCTTGATTGTTTTCATGATTTGGGATCTTGTGGAACATAATTTGGGATTATTAGATAGCTTATGAAGAATTCAACAAAAAACATTTGCATTTCATTCTAAACACATAACCGGTGTACTGGTATTCAAAAGATCACAGAACACATGTATAACATTCAACGAAGGAAAAGATACAACGCCCAACGTTGCCTTATAGATACCGTAGCAACATCACTGCACTTTCATGTGCCGAAAGCCCTCTGGTCCCATGCAAGCCCTGTTAATTACGACTATTAGTACTTCCAGGTATGTTTCTGGATTGTTAAAGTCGATTGCCTGGTCGTGCGGGTTGATGATTCCTCTCTTATCTTTCGGTTTCGGTGTTTGCATCCACCTTGCATCCATTCTGTCCCCTAATAGCTCTTTAAATCCCGATGGTACCTTCAGACGATAGATGGTCTCGTCACATCTCCCCAACACTCTTAATGGACCCATGTACCATGGGAAAGACTCTGAGTTTTTTCACTTTCACGTCCTTTTTTGGGAAAACTCTGGCATGCACCTGATCTCCAATGCGATAGTCCTTGTGGTACTCTTGGCAGCTCTAGTAGATCACTACGTCCGTTGCTTCATCATCGTCCATCTCCGGTGGCGATGCCTCTAGTGGATCATTAAAGAAAGCGATGGCTCGCTTCTCGTTCTCGCTATCATCATCCTTAGGTTCCTCATCTTCCTCCACCTCAACATCGGCCTCATTTCCTACCTCATCTAGTTCTTTGTCTTCTCCTGCTTCCTCAGCCTCTTCTCCTTCATGAACTAGCCACTCATCCAGGAACATCCATGCCAACGAAAAGACGTCTATCGGGTCTTGTTCTGCAATGGGTTCTTCCTCAGGGACCGAGTCTTTTAGTTCAGGTGCTGCCCATGGTTCTCCAACCGGCTCTGTGTCGGACGCCATCCTAAGATAAGAGATGATTAGGAAGAGAAACTTAAGCTATGGATTTTATGTTTTCAGAATTATAAGTGATAATTTAATAATATAAACACTCTACAGAGCTTCAATGCTACAGAACTCGTAATCTCCCATAACTCAAGGCCTGAAGGTTCACTAAACCTGGGCACTAATACCAACTGTGGCACCCCGTCCTCTGGGCACGTTTGGACATATATAAATATAAATAAAGGGATATTCTAGCTATTTATTCATATTTACATATGTTAGTTATTACATCATAAAGGAGTTTTAAACCGTTCAAAGTACTTAACTATTACTGTTTCACCAAGAAATTTTAAAAATTACACTAAGCACGAGAGAACTGAATATAAGAACAAAAGCAGAGGTCTCGACTCCTCAGAATGCATCAGAGGGATCCATGTGCTCTTGGAACTCACCTTGTTCTTCAAACTCTTCTTCTCCTTCTGGGATGACTTCCTCCAATAACTCCTCCTCACCTGTGGCACGAATGCCATGAGCTAAGGCCCAGAAGCAAAACACTCTAACCTTCTAACTAATCTCACGGCACAAAATTTATCACAACGCATACCATATAACACCCAGTACAGTTTATAGTAAAGGAGATAGACAAATTTATGACAGAATAGCAGATAAGTCAATAAGCATGCGTATTTGAGATGTCGTGTATAAAATGCAGATGCCCAACCAAACATGCACCCAAATTATAATAGGAATTCCATACTGGGAATCGTTAGAGTAGACTTTTATGGAAATTTGATCACCAAAGCCATCATCGCGCCTCGTTGCCAATGGTAAATGCTTCGTCGGGCTTCATGCCATAGCTATTTTACTCAATAGCAATGGCGTTAGGGTCCACGCCACTTTAGGACTTATTCTCACTGCCCGTAGGGAATTATTATCATTGCTGGGAATTATTATCATTGCTTCAGGGACTTATTGTCACTACCCTTACGAAACTTATTACGGAGTCACTCACCTTAAGACTCGTGATGCCTTTGCCAGTGTCAATCCAAAAATTCAAGCTATCGAAATGAGAATGTTAGCAGCGAACCCATGGTGCTCAACAATATCCGTAAACCATTTTAAACACCAGGGACATGCCAAAGGTCTATAAACCAATTTTGTAACACTGAGGACACACCTAGGGTGCACAAGGGGAATTCATGTCAAAATGTTTTCAAAAATGGAAACCAGGGACGCCCTAGACTTAGAATCAAGAATGACAATCTCAATAGAGCCCATCCCAACGACGGTTTGCACAGATGGACTCCAATATACCAGGATGCAAGTAACAACATTCTTAATGTGTACCATCAATCTCAAGTGCAACAATTTATAGCATGGCATCAACTAGCATGGCAAAGTTTATGGTACAACTCGCAAAGCATAAGGTACAAGTATGTGAAGCACAAGTTACAATTCTCAAGATATGATTCAATCATATTAGTTTGAATTCTAAATCACCATACATTCACTTAAAAGCACTAATCAACTAATTCAAATCAATCATCGTATAAAAACTCAGGTTTCATAGTAAAGGGTACTCAAACATACACTTAGCAACTTTTAAGGACAAAAATCAAGTATTAAATTAAAACGGCCGACAAGGTTTTGGGGTATCTAGACATGAAATCATGTTACGATTTTTAAACCCAATCTAGATAAAAATATTTTCAACAACTCTCATGTTTAACACTCTGGCCAAAACCTAAGGCAAAAGTGTGAACAAAACATCCTAACCAAAATCGGTTCAGCACTTTTCTCAAGATTTTACCAAAAATATGCTTCTATTAGTCTCAATTTTGGTTATCATATTAAGCCGAAATGAGCCCATTTTTTAGTATGTTCTAGTTCAACATGTCCCTTACAAGTTTCATGTTTAGAGCTAAGAGTAGTTGTTTGGAACAAGTTAGACTTTTTGGCCATTTTAGAAAATAGGTTCTATCTGCCGCCTAAACTCAGCAGAGCCGATTTTGGATAGAAGGTTTGAAATGGTTTTGGGATATCATCCCGAGGCTTTAAGGTCTGATGTTTTTACAGAAAGTAGTTCAGTTTGTGACGAAAGTGTCCCTTGAGGGCTGAAACTCAACAGAGACTTTCAAAAGGGTTTTGACCTATCAAAACTCAATATGTTGTTCTCATTGTTTTGTGGGTTGATAGATATACATGTTATCTACAACTTTCATATTTTGACCAAAGTTTGGATCTCACTTTAAACTAGGGTTTTCAAGTTGGTAGTGTTGACTAGTTAGAAAATAACACACTTTGGTAAAATTACAATATCTCGAGTTCTACTTATGCAAATGAGTTGAAACTTTAACCTGCCAGGGTAGCCCAGCGGTTTAAGGTCATCACTGGGACCAGCCGTAAACTTCGAGATCTTGTGTTTGACTCCCGCTGGAAGCGCCCTGACTTAACTGATACCTGTGGTTTGCCGGTGATTACAGGTATCCAGAGGTTTACGCCTTAGCGGTTGGTCTAAAGGGCGGGCCTTAAGGTGGTTCCTCCGTCATAAAAAAAAAGGAGTTGAAACCGACTTTGGATGAAAGATAACACAAAAATATAAATCTGGACATAAAGAACATGCATAGATCAATTTTCCAGATTGAGTTATGGCCTTCCAAAGTTCAGGGCAAAAACATCTATGTTCTCAAAAATCAAATCTCTTAGGGTCTAAGTCTTCTACTTATGCCATGTCAAGTTTTTGTCCCATTTCTTTGCATGCTTGCGTTTTAGACTTTAATATCAAGACTTCATCACACTTAGAAGTCATCAAAGCTCAAAAAGAACAACATACAACAACATCTTATATCACCCGTAAACATAACAGCCCTAAATTTCCAACTACGACCTATTTTCGGTTTATTTTCGATTCTCAATTTTTAGAGTGTTTAAAGAAATGTGTTGGGGGATATTAATTTTGAGGGATATTAGACATAAGGTTTAGAGATTTTGCTTACTTGTTTGAGATATCAAAAGATGGAGAAAAATAAGTAGGATTTGGCTTTTGGAACTATGGTCTCCAAAAACCCCTTTCTTAGATCCCTTCTTCTTCTTCTTCTTATTCTTTCTTCTCTCAAACTTCTATGGACACTCAAGAACACTCAAAATTTTGTTTTTCTCCCTCTCTCCACCGAAATATCAAGGGGAAAGAAGGTATTTAGGTTTAGTTTATATAGGAAGACAAGGGAACACAAAAATTAAATTTTAAGTCATTTTTCTTTGCATATCACATGGGTTCATTTAATTTGGTTCAAGTTTTGAGGGAACAAATCAGATTTGGTTTGAGGGATTTCGGCTAGGGGACTATTTGGGGGACAAAAACCTAACCCTACATCAATCAAGGGGTTTTGCATTAGTTATCGTGCCCTTTTGTGCAAAAAAATGCTTTAAAAGTTAATTTGATATATTTTTTTGGTGTCTTTTCCTATTGAGACCTACTATTTTAGTATGTTTATGATAAATATAGTATTCTCATATATTATCATAGTTTTCATAGTAATTGATTAAATAGATGTAGTTTTTTAAGTCAAATTAAGCAATTTTGGCAATATATGATTTTTTGACTTATTTTGTTGTGTATTAACTTCAATAATGATTTGTTTGCTTTTATTAACCTATAACACTATATTATTATGTATATTATTTATTCAACAAGTATTGGATCATCATAATGCTTGATTTAATATATTTCTCATCATTTTAAGCTAAAAAGAAAGCAAAAGGCAACTTTTTGGCACTCTTTCCAAGGAGGCCAGCCACTAATGGTTAATTTTGTCATTTTTGATGTTATTTTTTCTTTTACTCCTTGATTGTACTTAAATCATTGATTTAGAGTATCCATGTGTCAAAATTTAAATTTTTAAGACTTTTTGCTGTATTAGGGGCAAAATGGCAATTTTACCCTATTTATGAGAATTTTTTATTTTTAACTCATTATTTCATGATATTTACTTTATTTAAAATGTTAGGAGACTCTTTGGGTGCAACGGTTTTGTTGTCTGAGCTTTGGACCTTTTTAGGGTTTTCAGGCCGAACTTAGGATTTTCAATTCGAGTTATTGAACCTCGTTCGTGCTCTATAGCCTTGTGAACTATCCGTCACTAATACTAGTGTCCGAGCAGGGTTATTACAAATGGTTTGGCAGACCACCTCTCGTGCCAGTGTCGATTGTGATCGACGGGGTTGTTTCTTTTCGACCTTGTGCTGAATTTCAGGGGTGAAATTACTTTAAGGGGTAGAGTTGTAAGACCCTGACCGGTTTTTTTTTTTTGGCATTTCAACGCGTGTTTATCATTTTTCTATAACATGTTTATATGTGTTTTTATGTGTGACCAGATTTAGATATGCATGTGGGGTTGGTTCCCGGGACCGTTGGGCATTGTGATGCGAATTATATATATATTTTCAAGCGAGCCTATAAATATCTAGCCTTAGATATTTTCAAAACAAAATTCTCTCTAGCTTTTTGAACCCTAGAAAGCTTTGCCTTCTCTCTAACTTCTCAAGGATCTAGGGCTCAATTTTCGATGAGCAGACAGCAGATCCTTAGTATCCGCATGGTGGGATACACTTTTATTCAGGTAGAATTTTGTTCTAACGAAGTTCGTTTTTACACGTGATTTGAGGCGTCGAGTTTTTGACTCAACGAGGTAGGATTCTATACTCTCGTGTCTCATAAGAGTGTTATGTGTAATCGTATGTCTTTTTACCAGTTAAAAATGCATGAAAAATCAATTTTTGTTTCAAAAGTTAGGTTTTGATTCAAAATCGTTTTAGTTGATTTTTAGTTGATTTCGGTTGGATGGAATTGGGTTGTGGGTGTTCCTTTCGAGGTTTTATGGTAGTTGACGTCTTGGGTATGTCCGAGGGTGTTGAAAAGGGAGTTTAGAGGTTTTGATTTGAGGTTGAGATGGTGGTTCCTGTAACTCGGAGTCGATTTTTGCCGAGAGTCAGTCGACTGAACTTGGTGGTTCAATCGATTGGATCGTCTGTTGTGTGGTTCAGTCGACTGGATTGGGGAATCCAGTCGATTGACCTGTGTCTTTGGGAGAATTTTGAAAAATTCTAGTAGCACTTTTTGGTCGACAAGCTAGGGTGTCCAGTTGACTGATGTCCTGTTAGGAGCGTGTTAGGGGCGTTTTGCTGTTTTGAGGGTTACGTTGTGGCTTTTCAGTCAATTGAATTATAGGGTTCAATTGATTGGCTCTCCTCTAGTGGCATTTCGTTCGGTTGGATTATAGGATTCTACCAACTGAATTCATGAAAAGGGGTGTTAGTCGTGTTGTTGTTTTGGTTGGTCGTGGTGGGGCTGTGGTGATTCGTTTTGTTGTCGTCTACAGGAATCACGTGCATGGTTAGATGTGGGTTGTTGGTGCACGGTTTTGTGCGTGGTGTTTGATCATCATTGGGTGCAGGACGTGTTTACGTCCGAGGCTCTTTTTCTAGAAAAAGGGGGGGTTGTGGAAACTGTGTTGTAGAAGGTTTGGTGTTGGCCTTTGGGTCAGGTTTTGTTTTGTACGTGGTATGTGGTTGATTGTCCGGGTGAGAGGACGGGTAGTCTAAGTGAGAAGATGTCGTGATGGGTTGTGTGGCGAGTGGTGCCGTTATGGGATATGTGGTGTTTATACGTGGTTCTATGCTTTTAAAATTTTAGTTTTATTCATACATGTGGTAAGACGGATATGTGGTCTTGGTGCATCTAAAACTCTGGTTTTATAGATGTGTGTGTGTATAAGGATGTGGATGAAAATGTGATATCCTGGTATCCTACATCAGAAAGGGAGAGGTAGTTCTTGGGCTATAAAAGAAAGATCTTGAACCCTTACATTCAACGAGACCTTTTCTCAAGTGGTAAAAACCCTAGCAGAACTCCACAGTTAAGCGTGCTTTGGCGGGAGCAATGCAAGGATGGGTAACCCCCTGGTAAGAACAAAATCGTGAGGGTTTTTGCTCAAAGTGGACAATATCGTTGCCATGTGAAGGGTCGGGGTGTTACAAATGGTATCAGAGCCGACTCTCCTCACCTCTGAGTGTGGGTCCCTACCGTCTCGCATGACACGTGGGTGGATCGATGAGGACTGACAGGCTACCGGAGCTAGTAGGCTACTGTATGGGGACGTGTAACCCTTAGGGGGGTGGATTGTGATATCCTGGTATCCCACATCGGAAAGGGAGACGGAGTTCCTGGGCTATAAAAAAAAGATCTTAGACCCTTACATTCAACGAGGCATTTTCTCAGGTGGTAGAAACGCTAGCAGAACTCCGCAGTTAAGCGTGCTTGGGCGAGAGCAATGCAAGGATGAGTGACCCCCTGGGAAGAACAAAATCGTGAGGATTTTTACTCAAAGCGGGCAATATCATTGCCATGTGATGGGTCGGGGTGTTACAAAAAAAGTGGTTCGATGTGATATGGACGGAATAGTGGTTCGATAAAGGTTAACTCTGGTCCCCTCGGAAGAACAAAATTGTGAGGGCTTTTGCTCAAAGCGAACAATATCGTTGCCATGTGAAGGGCCGGGGTGTTACAGAAAAGTAGTTCGATGTGATATGGACGGAATAGTGGTTCGATAAAGGTTAACTCTGGTTAACTATGGACGAAAAAGTGGTCCAATGAATGTTATCTCTAGTTAACGATGGATGGAAAAGTTGTTCAATATATGTTAACTCTGGTTAACAATGCATGTGTGTGTGTGGGTGGGAATTGGAGGGACGAAAAGGTGGTTATAATGATGCATCTATGTGCGGGTATCTGATGGACGAAAAAGAGATCCTGAAGAGGCATGTGTTGCGTGTTGCATATGGTGCGTTGTGCGCGATGCACGTGTTGCGTCGTGTGGGGTGCATGGTGAGTCTTGTGTTAGAGTTGGTATACTGAAAATTATATTTTTAGTATTTAATTTTAGTTTTTTAATAAAATTAATTTTTTATTTTATGAGAATTTCTACAAGCAATATATATGTATCATTTCTTAATGTTATGCATGGATGCCCGATATTCTGTATAGTATTTAATCTGGTGTGTAGAGTACGACTTGCACAAGAAGATCAAATTTTAGGTTCTTACAAAATATAAGTTTTATGTTCATAGTTTAGATGGAAATGGGCATACCATCGGTACGACTGTAGCACAGAATTTTAGAAGACCTATCTTGGTTACGGGGAACAGATAATAGCGTTGTCTATTATTTTGACTCTTTATGCTAGTACACTTTGTGTGTACTAAACGGGACATTTGAGCTAATTAATTTTATACAGACTATATAAATTAATTCATACCCTAAGATTATTATGAATAGTACCTATTCTCTTAATCCTAAAATAATTATTGATTTGCTTATATTGAATATTCGTTGTTTCGATTCATTAGAGGGTACGATCTTATATGGATTTATATTCCCGGTGAGTTGGATAGTGATAGTATTTATATAGAAAATATTAATTATTGACAGAATTCATGTCCCAAAAGATCGAAATTGACGATACCCCCTTTAGGAAACTTATTAGTTTTGATCGGGCCAAACCGTACACGTGGATTGATTATCTGGCAATCAAATAAGTTAAGCGAAAGGGTTTAAGGAATATCAAGATGTCGATTAAATTAAATTGTCAGTAATTAAATTTAATT
>JAULJZ010129907.1:0-10945 GCA_032270985.1 Heliamphora pulchella | reverse complement strand
CTCCCCATCACTAAGTTATCAGGTTTTTTGAAACCCCTGCAATGAATTGCAGATATGATTAGTGGCTCCCGTATCTACACGCCAAGTACTAGTAGATACCACCGCTAAACACGTTTTCACAAATAGTGAACATAAATTACTTTTGTTGTTCTGCTTGCTAAGATAAATTGGACATTATTTTTTCCAGTACCGTGTCTGATTGCAGTGAAAATATTTTCTTTTTGACTTTTTTACATCAGTTTGTGGCCCACTGACTACCTTGAAAATCGTGTCACCCTATTTTTGAACCATTTTCTTCTTCTTGCCATTCGGCTTAGAGAAATAACTCTTTTCAGAAACAAACACATTTTCTGGCATCCTAAGAATACCCTCGGAAGTTAAAGCTATATTCATATTTCTTTTCCAGTCAGTGAATTGAAAGCCATTTTAATTCTAAGAATCACATAATTAAAAATCATTAATTATGATGGACAAAATTTTTAATTTTATTTTAAATTCGATCCCCTCTATAATTTTAAAAAAAATTTGCCCGTAGCCTAATACACCGTGAATAGCATGTCTTGATGAAAATGACGTCTACTGTTCATCATTTGTCCAAATAGGACAATTCATATTAATTTTACTATGTAGACAACAGATCGTGCCAAGTAAAATTAAATAGCTGACGTAACTTTGGTCCTATAAATAATGGTAGTGACTCAGATGGAGATGATACTATTATTTACAACTAAGTTTATACCTTTACTTAATCCCGAATCAATTGCTTCATAATGAACCCTTCAGATGAAAAAGTAATTCACACTAATAATTATCCAGAATTATTCCTAAAGTAGGTTCATACCGGTGATTTCGTAATTAATTCTGTTCGATGGGGAGGAAGGTCCTAATGACAACACGCAAAATTAATTACATAACCTATGAACTAGTGATGGAGACCGCAGGATTTATCTGTGAATAAATTGTCTCACCCACTTAGTTTTTAAAATATTTTTGAGAGTTATAAAATAAGTTTAATTAAAATAAATTTATAATTTTCAAAAATCACACATTACAAAAGATCTCGATTTTTAAACCATTTTTACGTGTTTTTATGTATAACAAATAAAAATTTTAAATTCTATTTATTTAAAACAAAATTTAAATAAAAAAATAAGAATTTAATTTTATTTTCAAGTTACACATATTTTGAAAAAAAATAATTTTATTAAAATTAAACTCCTTTTAATTAATTCAAAAAATTCAAAATTAACTGTTACGTTTTTTCAAAATATCAGATTTTTTTTTAAAAAAAATTATCTTAAACGTGTTTTAATGTAACAAAATAAAATTTTAAAATTTTCTTTTAAAAAAAATTAATTTTAATTAAAGAAAATTTTATTTTATTTTTTCGTTGCAAAAATAAATTTCGAATTAATCAAAATTAATTAAAACAGAACAGAATAAATAAACCGAAATAAAAACATCTACGCATTAAAATAAATAAATAAATAAATAAATAAATATATTAAATCTCGACTTTCATGGTGTATCTAAAATTCTTTAGTCAAAGAACTTCCGTTAATCTAAAAAACCTGCAATCCTGTCAGAATTAAAATTTGTTTTCTGATTCTGTCAAACTTTGCAGTCAATTAAAAATCTTGTAATATTCAGTTACTGCGAGTCACAATTTTACTAAAAAATTACTGTTGCCGCCTAACCACGCACCACCGCTGTCCCATCGCGCCGCGCCACCCACACCAGCGCCCAACCGCTTCACTTTGCCACAGTGGTTAGTGTTGTGGTGCACTGTTTGTTGCTGCATCTTTATTCACACAAAATGGTTATTCCCAGGTGCATAACCCACGCTGACATAGCATTAGAATCCTAATGGATTAGGATTCATGCACCGTTTGTCAAATATGCTGCGGCCTTCTTGTTTTTTTTTGTTCTTTGTTTTTCATAAAATAAAAAATACAAGAACTAAAAATTAAAAAATAATTATTTTTCTATTGATCTTATGCTTCCGAGGAGTTCCCAATTAATCTACCACAATTAATCATCGTGGTTAAAAAAAAATAATAATAATCATCATTCAAACTATGTAATCAAACATGAAAAATAAATAATAACCATTAAAAGTCAGAATTAGATCGCCGGCAAAATAGAGTTAGCATAATCTAAATCTACCCGACCCCATGATTAAAATCATACATAATTAAAAACGCCTCTGATACCAAATGTTATGACAAACAACCAAAATCTTAAGATTATGTCTATGATTTTAGTTAAAAAATATTCGGATGGACAAACGCTAAAATAGGTTCCAGATTAAATTTTTTTGATATCGAACAATAAAAAATAAAACCCGATAATACTTTCAAAATTAGTTTTAAAATTATACCTTTCGAAATCTGATTGGATGATTTCAGTTGCTGTAATAATTTTCAGTCAATGATCCGTCGCAGTTTTTGACTTCTGGTCAAATTTCCGACACAAGCTTTCTGTTGTATTCCCGAATGGGAAACACAAACAAAGTGTGAGTTTTGATATATTGTGTTCTTTAAAACATTTTTGATTATGCTTAGAATTTTCAGATAACATGAAAATCCTAGCCATCTAATCACTGACTGAATAATATGAATTATCGTGTCAAGTTTTATAACAATATATAAATAGGCTACAGTAGGTATCTACAGAGTAAATATGACTTGGGCTCTCAATGTAATTATGAAAATTCACCTCAACCTAAAAGTAATTTCATAACCTAAAAGTAATTTCATAAAAACATTAATTATATTCTATTCTATTAAAGAATTATAATTGCACTTCTAGTCATATTCTCAAAATCAAATATTCGAGCTCCTGTTACTAAATGCTTATTTATTCTCTTTACGTTAAAATTTTCAATACACATCGATTAAATTAAATTACTAACAATTATATTTAATCAGCTTCTTAAATAAATTTTTTAAAACCTTCTACTTAATTTATTTGACTGCCGGATAATTAAATTCATCTGCAGGGTTTAACTCGGTCAAAACTTATAAGCTTTTTTAAGGAAGTATCGTCAATTCCAATCTTTCGGAACGTAGATTCCGTCAATAATTAATATTCACAATATAATCAAAATTGTTATCCAACTCACTGGAATTATAAACCCATAAAAGATCGCACCATTTAATAAATCAAAATAACGAATATTAAATATACGTAAATAATTAATTATTTTGGAATTAAGAGTATAAGCACTCATAATAATCATGGAATGTGAATTAATTTATATAGTCAGTATAAAATTAATTACCCTAACGTGGTCCTGTTCAATACACACAAAGTGTACTAGCACAGTGAGTTGGAACAATAGATGACGCTATTATTTGTTTTCCGTAATCAAGACAGATCTACTAAAACTCGGTGCTACAGTTGTACCGATGGTTTGTCTAATTACATCTAAACTGTGAATCAAAAATTTATGTTTTACAAAACCTTTAATCTGATCTTCTGTGTGCAAACCGAACTCAACACACTGGATTAAATATTATGTAGAATAAAAAAATTCATTGTCACGTCCCGAACCCCCGGAGACCCGTGAACCAACCTCAATCGTCCCGCATAAAGGTCTTCAACAAAACTTTGTTTCGCAATAGGTTGGCATTTCAACAACAATTTTTTTTTCTTTAGGCAACCGTATTCTCCTGATGTACATACATATCAAATTCCAAACATGTGCTATGAGTTCTCAGAAGTTTATTTACAAATATAATATCATTACAATCCACTTTATTTTATGTACAAGCCTAACACAAAATACAAAAGAAACACTTGATCTTCAAGAATGCATCCCTTGCCCTAGTATTGTCCATGATTCTTGAAACCTGAAATAGTTAATCATACATACGTGAGCCGAAACTCGTAGGATAAAGACTAACTCAAATGTTATGCATGATTTGTGAGGTGTGAAGGATGCGATCGAAGTAAAAAAAATACAAGTTTTACCAATTTATTAATTGTTTACACACACACACCCACGCACACAAATTGATTCCATTTATTCGCTTGTTTTTCATCAAATTACTTATTTGTTACATTAACCACATCCATTGAACCCATTTCAAATCATTCTTTGCTTCCACATTATTCACATTTTTATCTCATAACCCAGTTTTTCACAAAAATTGTATCACATTTAATGAACCGGCGTCGGGTGCAGCTTATAAAAATTCATCCCTACTAATTTTCAATAGGCTACGCGAAACCATTGGGTAATAGATAGCTTTAGAACTCACCGCGACGCAACACCACATTTCGGGGGCTAACACGTGGGCATGTGGTTCTCATCCTACGCAAGTTTCAGGTCTTTCACCGCGGAGCTGTGCAAGCTCAACTTAATTCACATCAATCCATACGATTCATTATTCATTAATACTTTCATTTAAAAAAAAAACACCTGGGAGTCAAACCCTACAACCGGTTTCTCTCCCAATCACTTTTAAATATTCTCATTTTGATTCTCATTTCAAATCTTCCGTTTCATTTTCAAATCATATTCCATTTGAGTATTCAAATTTTCTTTCATGTTTCATGCATCATAACTTCAATACATATAAGTTTTCACAATTCACATATTATTTATCAATTCCATAAAGTATCAACACAAGATTGATTCAATAGTGATTATATCATGTAAAGAAAAGGAAAGCACCCATTATATGCGTATATAAATAAGTTTGAAACCCATTTATTCCTTCCAAAAGCTTAAAATTTTAAGTGATAACCACGTCAAACCACAACCCTCAAGTAACCCCTTTCACAAACCAAAACCCGCCAAAGCTTATCTTAATCAGCACAATCCAAAAGAAAATAAACAATAAGTTCAAAACTATTCAAAATGTGCCCAACTGAGGGTTTAATTAATGTAAAAGAGTAGTCCAAAAAACTAGAATCACGGTCTCCAAGAGCCAGGTTTTTTAAACAAAACACCAAAAATTTTGAAAATAGCCCAGACCGATCGATCGGTCTTTTGCCTGCATAAGAGAATTGAGAGGATCAAAAGACCGCTCGATAGATCGATCGATCGGTCTATCGATCAGTTCTGCTCCAGGTTCTTTTTCAAGCCAAAAACCTAATTTTCAATACTTAAAAGAATTTTCATACCTTTCAACATATTTTAGGCAAAGAAAATAACCTTTAAAAGAGGAAAAGCCATTCTGAAATCTCCCTCGGGCACAAGAGTTTGTAGAAAAACTTCTTTTCTCAATTAAAAGTTAGGATTTCAAGGTTGATTCATCTCATTTAACTCATGATTTAACCCCATTTCTATGGTTCATTGATCCATATATCAAATACAACATAAAAAGGTTCAAACCCATCAATTTACATCAATTTTCTTTAAATCAATTTAATTCAACCTCTTAACTAGGGTTTTATGTGCAAAAATTTCCACATCTTCAAGTCATGTTACAAATTCAACCATCAACCCATGAATTATCAAGTTACAAGGCTCTAACGGCTACTTTGGTGTTCTAATTCCATTATTTCAACCAATTACCATGAACCCAAACTAACCAAACCATAAATTTAGCTCGGGTTTTGTCAAATCTCTCACATTTTAGGATTTTAAGGGTTTAACAAAAATTTCAACACATATCTTAACAAAACATTACAAATTAGTTAAAATCTTACCTCATAGACATTCCACCATCAAGAATCAAGCCTTTAGTGAGCTCCAATCCATCAAAGTCAAGTCACGCGGCCACGGAGGAGCTTTCAACGAACATCCACGCTCTCCAATGGTAGCTCGCTCGAGGAAACGACAAGATCTCGACGTTCAACGAACATGGAAAGCTCCAAGGAGCTCCAAAACCTAAATCCTAGGTCACCCCTCAACTTTGGAGAGAGAGAGAGAGAGAGAGAGAGAGAGAGAGAGAATAGAGAATTAGCAAACTAACCCAAAAACCAAAATTTATAGCCTCTGCCCGACACAGATTGCTCGATCGATCTCTGGACCGCTCGATCGGTCTCCGCGACTGCACTGTTGGCTTAACTTTAAACGAGCATATCTCCTTTATCCGAACTCTAAATAGGGTTGTTCTTATGCCCAAACTGAAGCCCCGGAAGTCTACTTTTCAATGGTTCAAACCTCATACCATGACTCATTTTGTACAAAACGTTATGACCAAATTAGTGAAGATATGTCACTTTTCTTCCCACACTTTTCACATATTTTTGTCGAACATCCATTAGAACCTCATATTCTTTCTCTAACATATCTTTCATGCGTATCCAAGCTCCAAACATCACCAAGCTCAAATTTTAATTTATACTCCCATCTACACTTAATCATTTTTAAAATAACACGGGTCAAGATCTCACATTCATGCACGACATCAAATAAATAATGAAATTCATATATTGCTCATTAAGATTCTCATAAAATGGAAAAACTAATTTTATTAAAAAACAAAATTAAATACTAAAACTAAAAATTATGATTTTTAGTATACAATTCTAACAACTGAGACACAGCAAAAAATTCATATTTTTTAATATTTTTTTATTTTATGAATTAAATGGGTTTTACAAGACTCGGGTGTTTGGCGTTGCTTCTCGGGTCTACTTTTAATTTTTTGTTACTAATTTTAGCAATAAACTACAATATTTTTTCAAACACTCACACTTTTACAACAAACTATAACTATTTTTTTTCTATTTCAGTTACAATCTATCTTACTTGCTAAACATTCACAATTTCTGCTATTAGTTACAATATATAAACTATTAGTTTCAGTAATTCCAAGCACCCACATAGAGTATTTCATACATAATATGAGAGTTTATGCATTAGGAATGTCTATGGGTTGAGTTGATCTCTAACCCGCCATTTGACCACGTGTATTGAATTATTAATTTTGGCACTCCGCTGCCGACCAATGGGTTCGATGGTTTCGGGTCCAATGGTGATTGTGGTTAAGATTGGCTATTTGGACTTGTTTATTTTGGGTGGTTTGTTGAGCCCATTCTATTTCTGAGCCAATTATAATAGGTATTTTAAATTAAATATATTTATTTTGACATACTTGAAGCTTAAAAGCTTATGAATTTGTCAAACAGTACATAGACCCAAATTACAGACTTCACATAAGAACACCAAAACAATATGAAACATAATCTCATAAAATATCCAAAAATCCCCAACATTGAATATTTGTTGGTCTGGTCGAGTTCAATGGGAGAATATATTTAAGACTCGTAACCCAACAATCACATGGGATAAAAATCGAGAGACCTGTCACCTGATCGAATTATTAGCAAAACCATCAATTGTTGGGTTTGGAGGTTAGTTTGAATTGGACCAATCCATGGACACCACTATTATAAATAGTTCTATATTATACTCAAATTACTAAATATGCTTCTTGACTAATGTTCAACTAAAAAAGTTGGATACGCATCTCATACTCTTAGCTTTTATCCAAGTATTGGGTGTCCGACACGGCACTTTATATATTTAGAAAAGTTCATGTCATATAGGTCTACATCTTTGAACTATCACATGAATTTCTGTACAGAACATGCTTAGAAAGTGCTAGAAATCCAGGTCTACATCTTTCTGCCATGCTCATTGCTTGATCTGGCCACTATAAGTATATAAATAATTGGTGGTGCATCAAGTCTTGCACTCAAATGTTCAGTATACCTTTAAACTGAGGGTATTGTGGAGCATTTTGATATCAACAAGCCTGATTTCAAAATTATGTATCATACACAATTGTTGTCCTGCATTAGTATGCCTCGTGCAGTTTCTTGCCAACACGGACCGGGTAATATTTACATAGACCCAAAAGATGAATGTACTACTACTACATATCTATGTTTCCTTCATATTGTGTATATTTAGCTCACTCATTTAGTTTCATTAATGTCCTCTGGATGTTACAGTTTAGTTTTTCTTTTCTTTTCTCTCTTTTTTTTTGTCAGTTTCAAATCTGAGACTCCAACATGGGTTGGTATGTACTTCAATGCATTTCATCAAAGCTATTGTTAGTGATGGTTATTCTACCTTTCTTTTTCAAAATTTTACAGGTCATTGCACTAATGTGCCCCGTAACGTCAATATGGGGAAGCTGAGAGATGGATACTTGTTTCCTAAGGTCAGTAGGTTCTTAAAGCTTCCAAAATTACAACTTATTAAAAAAGAATAATAAATAAAAAAAAAATAAAAACCCAAACTACCATCCTTTGGCATATTTTAGTTAGGATTGCTTTGTATACCGCTTCTGCTCATACTGAAGCATGTTGTAAATAGAATGATTATTCTAAAATTACTGCCATGATTAGACAGGAAATCCTATGATTAGGTTCCTTTGTTCTATTCATCTTTAACCACTTGGGTAATGATAATCCAATTCTAATTTTGTTCCATAAGATTATGGCACTGTTTATATGATCATCATATATGATTTTTAACCCAGATATGTCTGCATGAGTTGGAGCACGCTCAGAAACATCCACAAGCAAAGTTGATAAGACTTGGAATTGGTGATACCACAGAGCCTCTACCAGAAATCATAACAGCAGCTATGGCCGAGGTAACTTTGCAGCTCTCCCCTTCGGATACAACTTGCTGCATTGCTAATATTTGGAAGTGGTACTTCACATCTTATTGGATGGAACTCCTAAACTTTGTGGCTCTCCCCTTTGGATACAACGTGCTGCATTTCTAATATTCGGCAGTGGTCCTTCACTTCTTATTGGAGGGAACTTTTAATCATATTTTTTCAATAGTTTCAATATCTTTTGCTTTCCATCTTGAGGGAGTGAAGTTATCAGCATAAGTCTTTAGTCCCTTGGTTTGGTCACACAGTCCTTCAATTTGAAACTTAAAATAATATGCCATAATTAGGTCCAAAGGGGCTCATTTTTGTGCAATAAAAGCGAAAATTAATTGTGAATGCACTTTAGTTTTGTGGTAGCCAATATGAACGGAGGTCGTAGGCCAACCAATCATCTATGAACGGAGGTCGTAGGCCAACCAATCATCTCTCTTTCTTCCTTGGAGAATTAAGTTTGAAGCATGTGTCACATTGTAAAATCAACTAATTATGACCCATGGCTAAGGGTACTTCCAACACAATCAAAATGGAAAGAAGCTATAAGTAGATGAGGGAAAAAATGAAAATCGTTGAGAGATAAAATATATTTTAGAAAGATAATTGCTGGAAATCGCTGAGAGAAAATATATTTTAGAAAGACAATTGCCGGAAAGAAAGTAAATCATTTTGGGTGAGAAAAAATTGCTAGGCAGAAAATTAAATGCTTCTCTTGATGAGAAAGAAACATTTTAGAAAGGATTGCTTCTTAACCATTAGATCTAAATTTTAATAAATCTTAACCATTTATTTAAAAATATATCTTAAACATTTAAAAAAAATGAGCTCCTTTATTATATAGATTTATAACGTGGCCTGGGTACCTATCTGGTCAAGCAAGGGGCTTGAAACCTAGTGACTTAGTGGGTCAATTAGCAATGGTTAATTGATCCAGAAATTTATTTGATAGGTAGACGTTTAATTTTGGAAATTACCGAGATTTCCCTAAATTGTTGTCTTCCTATTGGTATTAATAAAAGAAATTAAATAAAAAAGACTCAGTCAGCGACATTTTATCTCTGAATCAGAAGTCATGATCTTGTCAGGCCAGTGCATTACTTGCCAAAAAGTGCCAGCAACTTACATACAAAATCTGTTTATGACATGTTATTACTGCGCCATGTGGTTGTCAAAGCAAGCAGAAATGCTCAGACGTGTAAAATTAGAAATGTTCGATATGGTTCACAACAAATCTAGGACAAAGACCTGAACTAATGTTGTAGCCCATTTTAGACAGTTGTTAACAATACAATAGGCTCCGTGTAAAGCAGCGGTATGATAAGGAATGTCCGAGCATCTATGTTCTCGTCCACAACCATGCATTGCCAGTTCTGCACCAGCAAGAATTCAAATAATTGTTCCTTCTTTTCATATTTTTAGCCCCTTTTTTTGTGGATGGATGATTATTTGTTTATTCTGTTTTTTGTTTTGCAGCATGTACATGCATTATCAACAGTCAAAGGTTATAGAGGGTATGGAGCTGAGCAAGGCAACGTGGTATAGTGCTTCTCATTTCAATCATTTTGTGTTGAATTTCTACGTTCCTTCTTCTTTGCTATTTTCTTGTCAGCTAGCTTTCTCATTCTATCCTCCCAATTTATCTATTTAGCATTTGAGCCCAGTAATTATGTATGGACTATCTTCTGGACCCATTGCCACTTTTAGAGGGCAGGTTAGTTGCAGAAGTTTGATTTTTTAAATGTGCTTTGTGAGAAAGATGTGAACTTAAAAGGTGCTCTTTTGTTGATGAACTGTGAGATCTTCCATGCATTTACATGTCTAGTTGTGCTAAATCAAACTGATCATGTGTCAAAGTTAAGTCGAAGTGTTTAATTGACATAATTGTGGGTAATGGTTGCCCGTACAGTTTCAAATGTGTATCACAAGAAAAATCAGAAGAAAAAATTCACTTACACAAAGCTTCCTTGGTTTAAGATCAGTCAGTTTCGACTTCTTAGAAGGAAATTAAATTTAGAAAAAAGAACACTACTGCTGGATGATGATGTGGGTAGTTTTGTGTACTCTTTCTATTACGGTTGAAGTCAAGCATAAAATGTGATCGATGGATCACTTCATCTAAGCATATTTCCTGGAGTTGGCTTTTAGTTAAAAAAAGAATTGTGACATAAAGTAATTCTTTAGAGGTTAGTAGAATTTATTTGTTCAACCAAATTCTCCATTTGTTTTAGCCTTTCTCATGGAGAACTGTGCGTCCTTGGGCATTAGGCATAATGAATTGAAAGCAACCCATATTTTAGCCAAGCCTGCAATGAGGGTGTCATTTGACGTCGGAACATATGATTGTAAAATATGTATTC
>JAULJZ010129886.1:0-10946 GCA_032270985.1 Heliamphora pulchella | reverse complement strand
GATAGTGGGATGCTTATTTATTTATTTTTTTGGGTAGAAATTAATAGGCTAGGTAAAAAAGAATAAAAGTGATTGGAATGGTTTTTTTTTTTGACTGGGTGGGTTTATTTGTTTGGGCTCAAGTGCTGGGTCATTTAACCGATTGGGTCTTAGAGCTTGGCTTATGATGGGTTGTTAAAGATATGGGTTGGGTCAAAGATTAAGGAGTTGGATCGAGTTAGATTAAGGATTTTCTATGGTTCTCTCTCTCTCTCTCTATATATATATATATATATATATATATATATTTATTTATTATGTATTTCTTCATTAATGTTTAAGCTTTGGTTAATAGCAATAATACTTTCTCAGCTTTGCAATTAGGGCAATGATTTTGAACGAAATAAGTACAACCAAACACCCGAGGCAGAAGTTGAAATAAAGTACGAATGTACAATTGGGCTAAAGAACCTGTAGGGGAGTCGAACCATGTAGGATTCCGGTCAGAGTGCGATTAATGACATAAACTACAGTAAGGACAACCATATGCCAATAAGACTTAGGTACATACATGCCACAAAGGAGGCAACGAACAACAGACATAATATGGCGATTCCTACGTTCTGTGACACCATTCCGTTCAGGAGTGTATGGACAGGTAAGTTGTTGGAAGAGACCTTGCTGGCTAAGGTGGAACGAAAGGCATCAAAAATGTACTCGACACCGTTATCAGATCGTATTTGGCGAATAACAATGTGAAACTAGGTTTTGACTATTTGAAGAAATTGAACAAATATGGGTAACACATGAGATTTTCTTTTAGTAAATATAACCATGTGCAATGAGAATTGTTATTAATAAAAGTCACATAATAATGATGGTCAAACAAAACAACAACCGGGAAGAGTCCCCATACATCTGATTGAATAAGATGAAAAATACCAAACATATGATGCATGCGAGGAATATAATTGGTGCGACTATGTTTAGAAAGTTCACACACACCACAATTAAATTTATTGAATTTACGCTCTTTTTGGAAGGACGAAAATAACAAACACAAATACTGAAAATTTGCACGCCCTAAATAAGCATGCCAAATATTTAAAGTTTGAAGAGAGAGCATAAGATTAAGACATCGGCAAAATAGAAACCTGAAGACTCGAGAGGCGTGGCCCCCCAAAGCAGTATAGCCTGTCGCACTCATATCACTCGCCAAAAATCTTCTTCGAACTCATGTTATGAAGCAAACAATGTGTCGGTAAGAAAATGATAGTATAATGAAGATTTTTAATAAGATGACTAATAGATAAGAGATTAAAAGCAAAATTAGGAACATGAAGGACAGAGTCAAGAGTAATGTCAGGAGTTAGAGACATAACACCCTTATGACGAATACACGATTGTACAACAATCGGTAAGGCAAGTAGTGTGATGAGCATAAATGATAGGGGTAGAAAATAAAAACAACTCACTGGTCATATGATCATTGGCTCTAGAATTTAGAACCCAAGTAGATTTGTCAGACCAAGCATGTAAAGCAGTGGGATTACCCCAGGCTAAAGTAGCGGTAGGAGTTGAAGAGATGCTCTAAGCCCGAGTAGTAAGGGAGCCAAATGCTGACTAATTTGAGTTTGGAGGTTGCTAGAATTAGGCAAGGCAGACGGCTCAGGATTGGCAACATGCTCGGCAATAGCAGCAGTGTAAGAGGACTTAGAACTAGAGACCCAGTTCCAAGAAAAACGTTGCTTTAATTCATGGTGAAGTTTGAAGCAACGAGCCTTAGTGTCTCTCACTTCGCCACAATGATAACAAATAACCTTTCCAGTCAGGATATGCGAGCCAGAACTAGTAGTAAGGGCCATCTAATCAATCATAACTGGAGGTACGTAGGTGGTGGGAGGAGCAGATTGGAGTAGCTGACGTCAATGCTCCACACCATCCATAGTAGCAAAGGCTTCATATAAGGAAGGCATAGGGGAGGTGTTTAAAATCAAAACGTGGAGAGATTCAAATTTAGGCTTCAAATCCATCAAGAACTAACATGTATGTTGATGAGCGAGCCATTTAACCATTACAGAAGCTGCCTCAACTGAAAAATCACTTAATGGCTCATATTAAGCTAACTCTTCCCATCGAGACTATAAGTACCCAAAAAATTTAGCTACAAAGAATCCTAAATCCTCTTGGGAGACATGAGAAATATCCTGATATAGCTAAAAAATGCGGGCATTATTGCGGGCATGTGTGTACATCTGCGTCAAAGCCGGCCATAAACGTGGGATCGTATCAATGTACATGAACATTTTGTAAACATGTTCCTCTATAAAATTGAAAATCGACCCCAAGGTGGTGTAATTCTCAATCTCCAACTGAACATGCTTAGAATCATTTACTGGTGGAGGTGGCTTAGTCGCCGAGAGCCAACTAAACTTGCCTTTACCCCTAAGATAGAGGTGGAGAGATCGGCTCCGAACAACAAAATTTTTCCAATGCAACAATACACTAAAAATATGATGGGCAGGTGCATGTCGAGAAAGAGAAAATTTTGATTGAGATAACATTTTTGCAACTCGATTTAGTCATTTCTAAGCAATAATGAGATGCTTAAAAAAGAACTAGCCGGAGAATCAGCAAACCCAAGAACATTGCCACCGAACAAAAAACTAGCAGCCCCAAGCAAATATGATGAACAAAGAAGAAGGATTTACCATATAAGTAAATCAAAGAGAGCCCAAAGTGATACGTAAACCAAGAGATACTGATACAAAATCACGAAGGAGGCAAGAAGATTGCAAACCAAGGATGTGTGAACCAAGGAGGCACGCGAAGCGAGGCATGCGAGGGTCCGTGATATTAGCTAGGGTTTGCACGAACCAAAGACTGCACAAATCAATGATGGTGCGACTAGGGTTTGCACGATGAGGGTTTGCGCGAACCACGAAGGCGGTGGTTACGAACAGGAGGCGGCGAGGGTTTGCTTGAACCGGGTGGCTAGGGTTTGTGCAACAGGTTTGGTCGATCCAGAGGGGAGAGGCTAGTGTTTCGGTGTTGAGAAAGGAGGTGAACAAGAAGGGTTCGAACGTGAGGCCGATGGTGCTGACGGCAATGAGGGGGAACCATAAGGGCTTGAACCAGCAGCTAGGGTTGCGGTGAAGCACAGAGGGTCGATGAGGCTAGTGGTGAGGGAGGTGTTGGCGGCAAAGATGGACGATGACCAGAAGGCTAGGGTTCTAGCGAGGCTAGTGATGAAGGACCTATAGGAGGCAAGGAGGGACGACGACGGGTCTAAGGTTTGAGATTTTTTTATTATTATTTTGGATTTGATAACAAAAGAATAAAATAATTCTGTAAATTTAACTTACCTACAAAAAGGACTAGCCCATCTATTTATATTTATGGAATAAATTTATACAAGTAATGAAGAATTTACAATAAGGTAAAGAAATAAGTCAAGAAATCCTAATTTCTTATTATGTATTATTTATTTATTTCCAATAATTTCCCGATGAATAAATTGATGGCGATGCCTTCCCATTAACCTTCACTAAATTTGTATTTTCTGGTGGAGATCTTTTTTACTTTTTTAGCATTGGAGGGAAGGGAGCCCTATGACCTTTCTTTAAAATTAGAATTTTACTCGTATCTAGTTACTATAAACTTAAATAAAAAAGCTCCGGTGCTCAAGTATTTTGTTCTCAATTTCTGGAAGTTATTTTTTGCTTTGGAGTTGTTTAATCTTTCTTAAGAAAGGGCTCACATAGGCAACTGATCGATAAAACAAATCCAACACATGACAAGCTTACCATTCCAAGCATTTGTTCCGTGAAAGGAAGTTATGTAAAAATATGTTACCTGCGTTTCAATGTAAATAGGTTTTTGCCAATTGGAGAAGTATGTGAGAAAACAGCTCATTGTTGAAACTTTATGCAACTCAATGACTTTATGCAACGAAAGTGACAAAATTTTGCCCCAACTATTAGGGACTCAAGTACATGAAGACTAAAGTACACTAATCTTATTTATCAAACTCTACAAATGTCTCCATAGTACAGTAAGTGTACCTTTTCTGCCTTCTTCGGACTGACCCAAGGATCATCGATGATGATTTCAACCTTCTATGAACTGCATAAAACGAGCTTTGACAGGTCAGCGATGCATTCAGTTGCACCAACTTCTTAAAATAACTCAATTTATGCTGAGCATGATAAGGAACTGATTTTAATAGAGTAGCTACAGATTCACATTACATTATAAGGTGATCCCCTCATGTTTGACTGTTGAGTCTCATGCCCTTCAGGAAGTTTCAATTCAATGACATTGATTTAAACATTAAAAATGTTACAGAGCTTGATTTGTATTATTTGACCTCTTTCCTAATAGTTCAGTTTCTTTTTTTCTTTTTTTTTTTGCAATTGTGATGCTTCTACATAGATTTGGGGAGGTCATTGAACTCTCTCCATCTGCAATTGTTTCCCCATTTGTCTTATGTTTCTCAACATGTTTGAATATTTGCATTGTCATGTTGGGGTGGCATGTGACAGAGTCTTGTTAAGAAAGTTTGATATGCATTTTTTTGACCCATTTTCTAGTATCTTAAGCTTTTTCTCTAACCATATAAGTCTTATGCCAGTTAAGTATTCGCGATGGGCCAGAGTGTTGTGGAATCTGGGAAGATGGAGTATGCAACAATGGCCGGAGACCTCCAAAAGTTGAGGTAGTGAGGGCTCCAAGCAGCCTTAGGGAGAGATGGTGGCAGTGGAGTTCTAACCGATTCAAGATATAAGAGGCAATATAGGAGACAAAGTTGTCTGAATGGCTTGGGATTGTCTACCTTCAAAGAGCTTAGGGTCAGCTCTTTATCGGTGGAGCCAAATGAGAGATCAGTTCACCTTAAGGTTTGTGGCTTCTCATCCTTGCTCGATAGATGGGATGTCTCCAAGGTTTTAGACTTTGGAGTCTATATCATGGGCTATGTTATATGGACTCGGGTGCCGGTATGCATCTAAGTGTAGCGGGGGTTCATTTAATTCTCATGTCAAAGACACTCGACCATTGGATGTTTCTAAGATTTCAGATTTTGGGGTTTGTATCATGTGCAATGTTACATGGACTCGTATAGGTGTCAGGTGTGAGTATGTATAAGTGTCGGGTTCATTTAATTCTCATGTCAAGGATATTGAGACACGATAAAATATTTATATTTTTTAATGCATATATTTTTTTATTTTCTAGGGTAAATGGTGCTGATAAGATTTCATAAACCGTTTCATGCATAATATGAGTGCTTATACATAGTTCTGCTGTAACATAGATCGTTATGCTTTCTAGGTACACGCGTACTTTATTGATTTCAAAGAGTTCATGTAACATAGATCGTTGGACTACAGGTGAGAAGTATGATACATGGAGAGTGTATCATAAGCAAATTGTGAGGTTGGTAGGGTACGATATGAGCTCCTAGGTATCAAGCATCTTGGTCAACGTTCTTCTTTTTATGACTGGTCAAGTGAAGTGGCTTGGGCGTGTCTCCATTAACCGACCCATTGCTTGAGTATCCAAGCCACATGCCTCATTTTGTTCCGAGTGGGCTACCTTGGGCCTACTCCCAACCTAAGGTACATGTTGATGCTAGAGGCATAGGAGTGCTTCGTAGGCAAGTATGGAGCTATAATGAAGCCAAGGATGTAAGGTGCAGCCAAGGTGGCTCGCTTGCTCGAAGGCAAGCACGAAGGAGGTGGCTTGCATGCTCGAAGGCAAGCATGGAAGAGGTGGCTTGCATGCTCATAGGTGAGGTAACTTGCTCATTGGTGGCTAAGGACTCGTAGGTGATAAGTGGATTCTTGAAGTGCCACGTGACGGAGGGATACCCAGATACTCACATTACTAGTTACACTCATGCACTCATGGCTCGAATGAGTGTGTGCATGCATACTTGTTCGTTTGGAGGATCTTGTCACAATTCACTTTGTATAGTTTTAAGCTTTAATGGATGTGAAGTGAAAATTATAATATTTTATTCAATCTCATACATCAATCCTTGTTTTTCAACAATGGCTTAGATGAAAGCGTGGGTCATTTGCTGATTAACTGTGAGAATGTTTTATTCGACCTCGAGGTAACTCCATACGAGCCATATGGCCTCAACGGAATCGACAGGTTGCACTATTCTATCCTAGAGAGCAATTCAAACTCTTAGTAAGATTAGGGCTAGGGTGACTTATTCTATTCGAATCCTTGTGAACCCCAACTCCCTTCCTGTGGTCTCTCTATTGTCTCTGCTTCTTTTGGTCTCAGTGAGGATGACCAGTTGAGAACAGTGCTGTATGATCAACAATGAGAAGCTCCCTAGGAAATACGGTTGGCCACTCCTTAGCAGTTCCGTAGTAGGACCTTCATTGGCGAACTAAAAAGCGGCAAGTGCGAAGGGAAGTTCTCCACCTATTCGATTGCTTCATCTTCATTCCTTAGCCATTTTGGTCGCAATTGGTAAATCGATGATTTCATTAGAGTTAGGTACATTATTACAAGGTGATGGAAATGCGAAGACGATGGAGATTTGGATCCGCCACCATCTTCTTTACATGGTACATTTCATTATGAAGAACAAACTCCCTTGAATAGCTTACCAGGCAATGATGGTTGAGGAGGGGAACAAAGCAAACAGACGACTAGATTACTATTGTGGGGGAATACTTGTGTTTGTAAGATGACCTCGTACGGTCTATGATATGGGTTGGATCCAGATTGGTAGCATATGAGTAAATGTTATAGTAGAGAGTGCACGACGAATGAGAAGTTGTGGGAAGCTCGAATTGAGGGTTAGCTCTTGTTCTACTCTGGCAGGCCAAGAGATGGACTTTTTTGGAAATTTTTGTGGGAAAAGCTTTGCCTTGCGAGTCGTGTTCATGAGTTTGGAAAGCTGTGGTTCACTGCGTGAATCTTAGTGGAGTTCAGTCCTTCAATGCAAAGTTTCACCAATTGTTCTTCACCAACTAGGTCGTAAACATCGAACACAATCTCGCGAAAACATCGAACGTGAGATCCTTAGACAGTTTTTAGCTCTTTTTCATGAGATGAAGGGTGGTGAGGCATTTCCCCACATTAGACTTGGCATAAAATTTCTTGACCAAATCTTCTCACGAATAAATGGAGCCACGAGCTAAGTTAGCATAACATGAGTCGGATCAATGGGTGAGGGCTTTAGAAAACTCTGAGTTTGAGGTCACGATATTTGCTACGAACGACCAGAGTGTCTATGGACAGAGTGATGTGCTCTTTTGCATTCTCTTCATCTTTCAAAATGGGTGAACTTAGGAACGATGTAGCCTTTAGGGTAAGGAGACCTCGTGACCTTTATAGGGTATGGAGGGCGCAAATCCAGAGCTGGAGCATAAGGGGGAACGTTTTCTTATTGGAGGAGGGCATGCACATGTTCCTTCATTTGGTCAAAGGTAAAGGGAGCTATGGAGGCTTTAGGTTGGTATAAGGGTGTAGAGCTAAGCCCATGCTAAGCCCATGCCTATTTGGAGAACCGACAGGATGACGGTCGGAGGGGGTTGCACCCTAGGTGATGGTAATGTGTAATATGGGTGTAGGTACTCAAGATGGATAAGAGTACTAGAGTTTGGAACGGTGAAGTGCACAACAATGGCTGAAGACTATTGAAGGTGTATGAGTGAGAGCTCATGGCAACTTAGGGAGAGCAAGGGGTGGTAGTGGAGTGCTTGTCGATAAAAGATATAGGAAGCAATATAGGAGATGAAGTTGTCTAAATGGCTTGGGATTGTTTGCCTTCGAAGAGCTTAGGGTCAATTCATTATAGGTGGAGCCATAGCAGAGGCCAATTCTCTTCAGTGGCTTCTCCTCCTTGACTCGACAAATAGGATGTTTTCTAGTTTCAGACTTTGGGATCTGTATTATGAGATTGCAAGTGGAAAGTATGATACATGAGGAGGCGTATAATATGTAGACCATTAGTTTGTAGGTAGGACATGATCTCTCAAGTGTCAAGTGTCAAGTGTCTTGATCAATCGTCTCTTTTTTATGACTGGTCAAGTTATCGAACCCCTTGTTATAACCTCCAAGCTACATCTCATTGAGTCCCTAGCAAAGGTGTGTAGGCCCTGCTCTTAGTATAGGGTACGTGTTGATGCTGGAGGCGTAGGGACGCCACATAGGCAATCATGGAGCTCTGGTAAAGCTAAGGAGGTAAGGTGGAGCCACGGTGGCTCGCTTGCTCAGAGGAAAGCACGGAGGAGGTGGCTTTGATGCTCATAAGTGAGGTAGCTTGCTCATTGGAGGCAAGGTACTCGTTGGTGATACGTGGAGTCCTGAGGTGCCACGTGGTGGAGGGATACTAGATACCCACACCACCCAACACACGCGTGCGCCCCCTCCCCCCGCCTTGCTCCACACACGCACACACAAACACAAACACAGAGGGGAGAGAGAGATGCCAGCTGTCTTCCTCAAAGTTCAACTAATCTACTTTCAAATATATTAATGCCTTCATGGTCCCTGTTTTACACAGCAGGATTACTGCTATTATATCGAAAGGTAAAAATTCTTCATATGACTAGCTCCTGCTTCCATTACAGTATCAATCTGGGTCACACAGCTCAGGTCCTATATCAGTTGTGCATTGAATTCTTCCCCCTTTTTGCGCTGCCCAACATCAACACCTTTTCCTTTCTTCATGCCAAAGGGTTTTGGCACAATTTTACCATGTCAAGTTCTATTATACGTTGACTTCTTCATGCCAAAGAGTTGCCGACTCCTCAACCCCTTGCCCTCAAATCTATAGTGAGGTTTCACCAGTTACTCGGATTTGTTGTTGTACCATAGGCTGAGGTCCTTCTGCAAATAGTGCATCTAGTCCCACCCCCCAAACACACACAAGTGTTATTTCCCAATTTGAATGAGTTTTTGTGGGACCTATTTTCCATCTAAAAAATGAGTCCCCTTCTTTGAGGCATCAAAACATTACCTTATGCTAACCATCAATCCATCGAGGCAGAGCTGAGCATCCCATAAATATCAAAAGCGTACTGAAGCCCAAGCATCCTCGAGGGTGGGGGTAGTCTTTCCCCACTATGCTATATAAGTATGAGAGCTCTGGCAAGATGTTCTCCATGTTGTAGAATATCGAGAATCCATAAATTCATCCCCTTAGGGAAATTTACATTATTCTTGTAAATAGAGGAAATGGTGTGGATAATCACCTTGCTCTAATTCGAGCATGTATCGACGAAGGAATAAATTTATCACTTCCCAATGGAGTATCTTCTTCCAACAGCATTGTGTTCTCTTGTCCAGCCACTTAATCATAAAATGTTTTCACATGGTTCTAGAATTCATCTTCATAACTGAGGTTGGGCATTATGTAAACCTGCTCACCAAGCGGTACCGAAGGAGCATCCTCTTCTTTCAAAATTTAAGTCTTCTGGGGGACCACATCGAACTATTTAGGTGGTTGTCTTTCCTGTCAAACTCCTGAAGGCAGCCATTGTGTATCCTCTCAATTAAATCTTCCTGCTTGGTTGACTTTGTTAAGTAATAAGGGTTAATATATTTGTATATATTATAGTACGTGGTATTATATGGGCATGCTCACAGTAGTTATTGTAATCCTCTTTTTCTTAATAAATATGGGTGTAGGTCTCCTTTAGTGAGATACACTCTTCTCTATAATCCCCTTCATTCTAACATGGTATCAGAGCCATGAAATCCTAATACTAGCCTCCCAAAACCTAGCCGCCATCTACTCGTCTGAGCCCTAAACCCATCGCCGACCATCGTCGGCCTCCCTAAACCCACCGCCGACCGCCGACCGCCGACCGCCGACCGCCGACCGTCGACTATCGTCGACCTCCCTCTAAACCCACCGGCGACCATCGCCTGGCTCTCTAAACCTCACGTCGACCCTCGTCTGAAACCCTAAACCCGTCGCCGACCCTCCCCTAGCTCTCTAAACCTCACATCGACCCTCGTCGGAACTCCAGGACTCCTTGCCGACCATTGTCGGCACCCCAGAAACTATCGCCGACCACTGTCGGCAACCCAGGAACCCTCGCCAACCTCTGTCGACATATTAAGCCTAGAAACCCTTGACGCCGACCTTCGACAGCCCCTCCAGGCTGGCTATCTACTCCAACCGAGTACAGTAAGGCCTCCAGGGCTTTAAGCCGACCAAACAGGCCTCGCCGGAGCCTCGCCAGACTTCGTTGGCTCTTTCAGATCAGTTTGCTTCTCCTTCACAGCATCTGTCCACTTCTCCTGAGACAAATGGTGAGCATGATACTAGATTAAGGATGCTGTGAGGGTTTGGTTCGGTTCTCTATCTCTTACGCGTGTGGATTGAGACTTGGTTATGTGGTATTTTTTGGTTCCTTGATTGGTGCACAAGAATGTCAGAAGATTCTGTGACCCGCGAATCCAATGTTGAAGCTGGTTAGTAGTGTACCACATAGATATTTTTCTCATCCACACGGTTGGTAGATCGGCGACTTGATGGCGCCAACAATTATGCATTATGGAAGAAGAGTGTTTTGAAGTCGCTTCAGGGAATGGAGCTCGATTTCCACTTATTTGATGATCCTTCATCCCAGATCTCAGCAACCTTTCGGACTTGGACCCGGGACGATGCTCGGATATTCAGTCAGCTACTCAATTCAATTGAACCTTTCGTTCAGGCCTTGGTGGCTAACACTGATACCGTACGAGAGATCTGGTTCTCATTGGAGTTAATTTATTCATCCACCAATGACCTTTTCCGTTTATATGATGTTATGAAAGGCTTCTTTCAGTCTTAGCAATCCGAGAAGACGTTTCAGGATCATTTTTTGCAATTCAAGGTTTTGGCAGACGAGTTTGACCGGCTCCTTCCAATCACGAATCAGTTGTCCCTGTTTCAGCAGCAGAGACAACAACTACTGGTGGTGTGCTTCTTGGCCAGTTTGGATTCC
>JAULJZ010129875.1:0-10947 GCA_032270985.1 Heliamphora pulchella | reverse complement strand
ACATTCAACGAGAACTTTTTCCAAGTGGTAGAAACCCTAGTAGAATTTCGCAGTTAAGCGTACTTGGGCAGGAACAATACAAGGATGGGTGACCCCCTGAAAAGAACAAAAATCGTGAGGAATTTACCTAAAGCGGACAATATCGTTGTCATGTGAAGGGTCGGTTTGTTACACAAACAGAGCATTAGCTTTAAAAATAATGTTTTTGAATTGGCTCAATAAAAGAATGGAAAAGTAATTTTTTTTAATGAAAACAAAAAAATTTAAAGACGAAAGTAAGCAGCAAAATCCACTCATTAAGTTATTTTGGTTGATTTTTGGTTTCTAGTTTTTATATTTTATGAAAAAAAATTATTTTCAACTTGTTTGAGTGGAAGAAATTAAAAAAATATAACAATTTTATCAAATAAGAAAAAAGACCTTCTAGACCATAACAACCGCAGTAACAACAAAAATTTTGATATTTTAATATTAAAAATAACATGAATCATCTTAACCAATGTTATCTTATATTGCTCGTGATATGCTAATCCTTTCTGGCTACACAATTGTTTTTAAGACAGACTATTAATCTAAGTGGACGAGTCTTTGGTTGAACGCTAAAAAGTGGGTATTTTCATTTTTTTGCTTTATTAGCTAAGAAGTTAATAAAAGAATTTTTATTTTTTGACAAAATTATTGTTAGTAATTTTTACTCTTCTGTTACTAATTTTAACTATAAGTTATAAGTTTTTTCAAATATTCACAATTTCTACTACAACTTATAATTACTTTTTTTTCTATTTCAGTTGCAAGCTAAATTTTTACTAAACATTCACAATTTCTGCTACAAACTACTAATTTTATCAGTGTCAAACACCATCTTTTGCCAAACTTAGAGAACCATGGAGCACAAACAACCCTTTTCATTTTTTAGTGTTTTTGCGCTTGCACAACCAATAACCCCCCACCCCACCCCCAAAAAAATACCAAACGGGTCCTTTGTAGAAGTTCACTGTTTTGGGATAACAGTGAGAGTTGTTCATTAAAAGTTAGGCACTTTAAAGGTGTGCTTTGTAGCCTTTAATTTCTTTGATGTGATAAAGGAAAAGGGGATGACAATGGAGAGCTGAAATGGCTTAGGGTTTCGTTAGGTAATGTTAATAATTTTTTATTTATAATAAATTAAAAATATTTTTATTTATTTTTATGAAAAATAAAATATGTGTAGCACATAAATATTTTAAAAGTGCTGGTTGAAAGTTGTGAATGAATATAGTGGTTGAAGGTGATAACTAGAGATAGTGGTCGGAAGTAGTGACCGAATATATTAGTTGGAGATAATAGTAAGAGGTAGCACTTGTAGTTAGAAGTGGTGGTCAATGGTACTGACCATATATGGTTGTTGAAGATAGTAGCCGAATGTGATGGCCGAAAGTAGTGATCGAGAGTGGTGACTGAATGTGGTGGTTAGAGGCGATGGACGGAAGGGGTGATAGGAAGGGGTGACCAGGAGTGGTGATCGAAAATTGTGGAGGAAAAAAAGTTGGAATAAAAACTTATTTATAAAATAAGTGAAAGTATGTTTTTTTTTTGCTTACAAGAATTTAGTAAATTTTTAAAACTATTTATATTTTTTAAAAAATAAGTAATTATCAAATATATTTTTATTTACAATTTTTAAAATATTTTAATCTAAAAATAATAATAAATATAAATGCTACCAAAAGGGGACACACTGTTTTCTTTTGCTCATGTACACAAATTAACATTTTTCAGGCTCTTAGAGCCTGTTTGGGGTCAAAAGTGCAATTGGCTTTTTTTAAAAAGCCTAACTTTTAAGTTGGTTGGTTTGGTTTAGAAATATTGCATGACTTTCGAGGCAACTCAAAAAAAAGCCAAATTTATTTTTTTTTCTTTTTTTTCCTTCTAATATTTACTTTTTCAAATTATCCCAAATACTCTCTTTTTTTGTTTTTTATTTTTTAAAAAAAACTAAATCTCTTAAAAGTCAAGTTTAAAAACTATCTCAAACAAGCTCTAAGCTTGGAGGAACAAATATTGCTATACATATAATATTTATAAATTTATACCATAATATAAGCTGGTGTAAATAAAGTGGAGTCACACCTTTTCTCAGGGCTTGTTTGTGCTAGCTTTGAAGCTGATTTTTTTTGTAAAAAAATCAACTTTAAGCTGCACTGTTTGGTTTTAAAAAAAAATCTAACAAATTTTTTTGCAAAAAAGTCAGCTTTTATCTTATATTTTGTGGATAATTTGATTTGTGACTTGTTCAAATTCTTTTAGTGAACGTAAACACTGGATAACGAAAGCTTGTGAGTACCTAGATTGTATTTTAGAATTAAAACACTCCGTTTGAACTATCACGCAATGAGAAATATCTACTTTAAGACAGTGACAATATGCCACTCAATCTTATAGGTAATATCTTTTTATCTTTTTATTATTTTTATATTTTATTATTATTTTTGTGTCTTGAATTTAGTATTACTTCATTCCAAAAAATAGAGTTTTTAAAATTTTATTCTAACATATAATAGCAAAATATGACATAAATAATACTATTGGTGTATTTGGTGTATTTTTTAGTAAAATTATTGGTCAAAGGTGCACAATCAACCTTATCTAACATTTTTTTTCAATGAATAATATTTCTAATTTATTTAATTTTTAATTTTTTATTTGAACTTAGAATTGAGCTTTTAATTTTACTGGACTTCATATTATACTCTTTTTTTTTTCCTTAATGTTTACGCCTACTAAAGGAATATAAATTGCCTCCTGAATTTTAGGAAAAATTTGATGGCCCAAAATAATTGTTTTTGTCCTTTGTCCCATGGTAGGGTCTGCTTTTTTGTAATCTCTCCAAATTTTTGTAATAATCACAATTTTTAAGTTTTTTTAATTTAAATTTGCACTCCCTTTTTATTTTTGTAAAAAAAAAATAGTACCTCACACTAATTAAAACTTTTTAAAATACCCAATTCACTAAGTGGCTGTTTAGGATGTTTAAAAAGTTTCGTTTTTAAGATATTCAATTTTTTTTTAAAAAAAAAAAATTGTTTGGGATAAATTTTTGTAGTAACTTTTTTACTTTTTTGCTTTTTATTGAAATTTTAAAAATATTCTTACTTTTAGTTTTTAAGTTGTAATGTTTGAGATATTGACACAGTTTTTTATTTTTGTGAGTAACGTTGACTTTTTTAAGTAAGAGTATTATAGTAATTTTGTTTGAAAAAAATAGGGTGTTTAGGATTGTATTGGCCTTTTTTCTTGAATTAAGAGATGTAAAAAAAGTTAATTTGCTTTTTTTAAAAAACTAAATAAGACAGATTAAAAGTTAGTTTTTTTACAAAAATATTAGTTTTAAAGCTATCCCAAACAGACCCAAGTAAATTATTAATACAAAATATTAAATTAATCAAATATAAATAACTTGTGATTATATCTCATTTACTAAAAAAATAAATGAACAATAAAAATAATTTTAAAAATATAATTAAACAAATGTAATTACAATTGTACATACTTCAATTTCAATCATAAAAATATATCTAAAATAGAAGCATTTATTGGAACACAGCACATGTTGTGTGCCTAACCCCGAGTGCAAATTTATTCACTCACTTTAAAAGTAGGTAAAGTTAACTCTTACTAGTTTATTAACTTTTAATAAAAATTGGTCTTATCACTTAAATTTTATGCAATTAAAGAAGAGAGAGAAAACACATTTATACAATTAGTTTGTATTTTTAAAATTTATAATTATATAACTTATAATATATATTTTTTTATTTACTAATATTTTTATTTTTAAAACCTCTTCGTATGGATCTATAAAATAAGATCCATATTGATTATGAAAATTTTTAAAAAATAAAAATAAAAAATTCTCATTTTTACAATAAAAACGACAATCTTCTCATTTGTACAAATGAGGAATGAGAAATTTTATATTTTTAAACTAGTAAATAAATAATAAGACAAATCACAATAGAAAAGTAAATAAAATAAATTATTTTTCATTGTATTGTTATTTTATCTAATTTTTAAACATTAATTAATAAGTCACGAAAAAAAAGTTCTCATTATATTTAATGAGAAAAAATATTAAAGATTTATTAAGGCACTTAACGATATTCTATCAACTTAATAAAAGTTAAGGTATTTTTCAAAAATACATAAAAAAATTCATGTTAGAAAGTAAAATGCTAAAAGCCTTTAGGTTGCGAGATGAAACTTGTTAACTTTTTAAATTTTAAGCAAAAAGGCTAAATTCCCGACTTAAAGCCTAATTCCAAACAAGACCAAAGTATACTAAAGCCACAAATATAACTAAAAATGAAATAATCATAAACTTTTGATTATCTTATTTTTTTATTATTTGATTATTTTATTTGATTTCTTATAATGAGATTAATCTATAAAATATACACACTACCAGATATTTGATTATTAGTGACAATTTAAATTGACACTAAAAATTTCAAATTTACCATTAAATGATTTTAGTGAAAGAAAATACGTTGTCTTCATTAAAAATTAGTAAATAAAAGTGTATATTAGTGAAACGTTACTTGTTGTTGGTGCAGTTATCATTTTCTCATTTAAATATAATGAGAAGTTTTTTTTTCCGTGATTTATTAATTAATGTCTACAAATTTGATAAAATTATAATGTAATGAAAAATAATTTATTTTATTTACTTCTTTATTGTGATTTGTCTCATTATTTATTTATTAGTCTAAAAATATAAAGTTCCTTATTCCTCATTTGTGCAAATGAGTAAATTATTATTTTTATTGTATAAATGAGAATTTTTAATTTTTAATTTTAAAAATTTTTCATATTCAATATAGATCTTATTTCATAGATTCATATGATAAAGTTCTAAAAATAAAAATATTATCAAATAAAAACATATATATAAAAAATTATATAATTTTAAATTTTAAAAATACAAACTAATTGCATAAAGATGATTTCTATCTCTTCTTTAATTGCATAAGGCATAAAGGTTAAGTGAATCATTTTTATTAAAAGTTAATAAACTAATAGAAAATAAGTTTACCCACTTTTAAAGTAGGTGAACAAATTTACACTATGCCAACCCCTAATTCCTTTTTTTTTTGTTTGTTGTCTCTATAGGATTTAATGCTCTCACTATCATTATTAATGATTTCAATGCTCTTATCAAGAACTATTTTAAAAGGAAGTTGATATGTTTTAAGAGTTAATTAATTATCAGTTCTATTTTAAATATTTGAATAAGTATTAATTGGTTCAATTACTATTTTTTTATTGAATTTCTATTTTTAAATCTAAAAAATTGAACATGCCTGACTAATTTGCTCTTATTTATAGACATATTTCCATTTACAAGAACTTTTGTTTGCAAATTTAAAATTTTTATAACTTTTAATCGTTAATAAAATTCGTATTTTGAAATCTATTTGTTGAGGTATATCAAATAAAATCTATATTGAATATAAGATTATGTAAAAATAATATAAACTAAAAGTGACAAGCTTTTTTTTTTTTTTTGAAACAGAGAAATGTTACGGTGTAAAAAAGTAATAAATTTCTACGTTTTTTTTCAACCTTAATAATTTAGTTTCTCATTTTTAAAATTGAAAAAATTCTCAATTTAAATTTCTCAATTATAAAGCTGTGAGTTTTTTTTATTTTTAATTTCTTAATTTTGAAACTAAAATTTTTAATTTTAAATCGAGAAATTTACTAACAGTTACAATTATTTTTATTTATAAAAGAGCATTAATTATTTTTATTTATTTAAAAAATAATTAAACATGGTTGAGAGCAAAATAACTAATGATAACTATTTAAATAGAATTAGGAGTATATTAGACACTGTGACGCCCCAAATCTCGAGAGCATCTTGAGCGATAATTAACTAATAGGGTTGCGAAACTTAAATAACGATAATATACATACAAGCCAAAAAGAAAAATACGTAGAGTTATATAGTGCAGATCCAAATAAATTTTTTTTCGAAGTATATCGAATAATACAAGAAACAAGTAGATAACCGCAAAACTGATACTACATGGTCGAGGAAGGTTGAGATGAAAGCGTAAAACTTTTAATTAAGACTCTACGTCCGCGTCAACGTACTCGTTAATAAGCTTTTCTAACTCTTCGGAACCTGACATGGAATGCCAGAGAAACTCACATCAACATACAAATATTTTCAAATAACAGGTCAAAACACGACAGATAAAAATAGCAAGCTAATCATAACAGTGATTATGATGAGAAATGTTGCAACCAATTTAATTTTTTAATCCAATTTAAACTTAAGTTATTCTAGGTTCTCCCAATCGAGGTCAACCATCCTAAAATCTCATGATTCCAACCATGCGGACCAAGTTTACCGACCGACAAAGAGCGTTTCTTAAGTCGTGTGATGACTACGTAGCAGACTAAGTATCCAGCCGGGTCATCATTGATGGCAAGAGCGTTGACAAGTCAACACTCAAGCTCTCGACTCTCAGGTCAAGGTCAAACGTGAGATCGCAAAATCTAACTTTTATTATTACGCCACTCGAACTGCCTTCACCAAAATACAAATATAACAACAATGTGCATTTAGCGCTTGGCGTAAAAAATTTTCAAAATAAATCAGGGCATATAGCTAATATTACAATATTCTCAAATATCTAAATTTTTAAATATTTTAATTCCATCAAACACGGTATCAACCCTAAAGTTCAATTTGCATTCTTTTTTTAAAATAAAATGGTGAACCTCGTAAAACCCACCCAATGATGACATGCCATAATAATTTAGACTAAAAATACAACTTAAAATTTACCTACGCATGGCATGAATTATATGGCATGTGAATAATATGCACAAATCTTATAAACAATAATTTAAACACAATTTTACACAAATAACTTAGACCAATGACATATCACATACATGTATGAACTTTAACCAAAATTGCATGCAAGTGTCTAATCATCAAAAGCACTTAAAACACTTTAAATAACATCACCAACTTAATAAATCAACTCAAATATGACATAAAATTAAGAACTTAACAAGACAACCTATAACACTTAGGCTCATTTACATTCAGTCAAGAAGAGTGCAGACTTTTACTTCTGTCCAGATTTTTCCTCGATTTTTACAAAATAAAATTGTAAGACTGTGCAGAGATTTATTACCAGAACAGTGGCGAGATTAATTTCAGTGGCTTTAAAAATTAAAAATGAGAACTTAGACTCATTGAGTAATTTTTCTAATTTTTGTAGAGGTATATCTATAAGTTATGAAACTCTGAGTATTGGCCTTGCATCAAAATCATTTTTCTTTAATTTGTTGGAAATCTTCTACCAAATAGTGTCCATATTCGACACACTTTGAGAGAATCGGTGCCATTTTTTCTATACCCATGCAAACGGATTGATTCTAGTGGAGTTAGAAAGATAAGACATTTATCTATTCAACCACATAAAAATCATACTGAGAGCTTACTTCTACAATAAATGGCACGGATTCAAAATTGTTTGTCCAAATAGCCATTTTAACCCAATTTACTTCTTTATTTTAAAAAAAAAAGAAAAAAAGGATTTGGACCTCAAGAAATTTTGTGCATGTAAATAAAATATCCATGAAGTTTCAGTAAAAATTTTAAAATTTTTTGATGAGTCTAGATCACTCAAAGAAAATGGCAAAAATTGAATTTTTTGACAAAAATTTTTTCTGGATAGATTTGAAAAATAAAAAGACATGAGTTTTTCTTGACTTTTGGCCTATATCCTTGCATGCATGGTTATATCTCTCATGTATATGATTTATATATGAGTTATATACCATGCACATGAATGAAAATCAAAAGAAGGTGCTGGATGGTGAGGAGAGAGAGAAAGAACAAAAAATAAGTCTCAAAATTACATCTCATGAGTTTAAGCATAGATCTTGGGTTTTGGTGAGATTAGGTAATGAGAGAAGACATGTAAATAAAAAATAAATGTATAAAGATGTTTCTACATTGAATATGGGGCTGAAGTTGTTGGAGATGAAGAAGCTTAAATAAAAACACCAAAAAATTGGGCTCAAAGTGCAAGAACCAAGACTAAAACTTCTTCACTCCTTCTCCTCTTTTTCTCTCTTTATATCTCTCTCTATGTCACTCTTAATCTCAAATTTTTTTTTTGTAAAGAGAAAAGAAAAAGATTGATTTTGTAGAAAAATAGTAGTGGGGAAACCATCATGATGGCGTAAGGCTGGGTGGTGGCTCTACTATGTGATTTTGCATGTAAAAATGACATAATATAATAAAATAATGGGTTGAGTGTCTGAGTGTCTATAATAGCTGGCCATGGTGATGTTTGGCTCCAAGATTTGAAATTTTATTGTATTATAATGACTTTTTTAAGTTTATATGATATATTTATATTACGCTGTTCAAGAAAAATGTACAAAAATTAATTTAATATATATTTTTATGGATGATAATTATAGTTTGAAATTATAATTTTAAGTATTGTACTCAAGTTTTATATTTTAGTTTAATTATAGCATTATTTTGTTGAGGTAGTTGGGCCAAAATTTGGTTTCTGTATAATTTTGTAACTTGGTATACATTTTTAACTACTTTGATATTAATTTTAATTTAATTTGATAAATTTAAGTTTTAAAACTCAATTTCATATTTTTGCATTATTTTTATTATTATTTAATTTATTATGTTTTGTATAAAGTCTCTTTTTAAATTAACATACAAATTGGTATTAAATTATACTATTTTATTGGGTTGTGTACTTTTGAATAAAATATTAAGGGTTAGAGATTTGTATGTTTGTATATGTATATACTAAAATTACTTTTGGGTCTTACTTGTTTTACACTCTAGAATTTGCTTATTAATATTATTATTATTATTCAGATTGTTGTAGAGATTCTTTTTGATATATATATATTAAATTACTTTTATCTTTTGAATATTATTATATTCATAAAATAATTTTTATTTTTATTCTTTAAATATTTTATTAGATTGTAGAAGAAAGATGTAAAAGATTATATATAAATATCTTTCTACATGTACACACACACACACACACACACACACACACACACACACATATATATATATATATATATATATAAAGAATAAAGTTTTTTTTATCCTCTTTTTTTATTATTTTAAATTGAGCTTAGTGTTGTGGGAATTTAATATTTTGTTGATTATTTTATTATTGTATAGGTTTAATTATTTATTGATTATTATATTAGGTGTATTGTAGAGATTTGACATTATTGATTGTGTTGTAGAGATTTTTTTATATCTATATTTGTATATATAAAATTTTGTTGGAGGATGTGTGTGAGTTGGTGGTGGAATTATTATTTTGTAATTCAACATTTTATATACTATTATTATTTTAAACTTTATGATTGCTATTATTTTTAACATTTATTATATTATTTGACTATTTGTTTATCCTCTATTATTTTTATTATTTAATTTTATTTTTTTATTTTTTTTGCAAGTCTTGAAAATATAATGATCTTTTCTTGAAAGTTGAAATTTGATTTGATTTGATTTGAGATATTGTATTCTATCTTATTAAAATAAAGTTGACATCTACTCCTAGGTGATCTCACACAGATGACATATATGTATTTAGCATATATATATATTAATTAATTAATTAATGTTAGTTGTAGAGAATTATGGGTGAGAAATATCCTAAAAAATTTTATGAAATTTTAAAGACGTGAGGAACTAGTGTGTAATTATTGATACTAAGAGTTTTAGGAATTCTTGAGTGTAATCTGGATGAGAATTTAAGTGTCTTCTTACGGTATTGATAATTTGCTATGAACTTTAGTGTCTTAGGATGAAAGTATAGTTATCTTAAAAACTTGAAGTCGAAGTGTTATTATTGGAAGTCATGAAATTTAGGCCTTTGAGTATAATTTTCTTTTTACGTTGGGGCTTGAGTTTGATTTTTTTATTTTTTAGATTTGGGAGTCGGGTTTTGCTGTAATAGAACAACACATAGATTGTTGGGTTTGAAAGGTTACGAGGTCAGGTCAGCATTTCTTAAGAAGGGTTAGGGCTCGGAGTTTCATTTCTATGTTTAGCTCTTCAGGGTTTTGAGTGAGTATTCTTAGAGTAACTTAATGATCTTTGAGGTTAGAGGGTTGTCTTTTTATTTTAGGACTTTTAATTTTCGGGGTCTGATTCTTAAGTTTTGATCATATTAAGATTTTAATCTTGCTATGATCTAATATCCTATCGATTTACCGTCACTTATCCTTTAGTTTAGAACCGAGTCCTTACAGACATATAATAGGATCTGAATTTAAAAAAAAAAGGAACATAAAACTAAATCTTTTTTAACTTTTAAATATGAGGCTAGAGTGCACATAAGTCGGTTTAGTTCAATTTTGTACTAAATTTAGAACTAAACTAATTTTAATTATTTATAATTTTTTAGACTAAGAACCAACCCAATCATTTTATAGAACCACACTAAATCAAACCAATAAAAATCAAGTTGGTTCGGTTTGGAACTACGGTTATATAAATTTTAAAAATTACTTTGCGCACATAAAAAAAATTACTATATATAAATTTTAAAAGTTTGAAATAAATAATAAATAAAAAATAACACTCAAAAATATAAAATAAAATCTTAGAATAATCATTTTATAATCTATGTAGTAAAATAAATAAAAAATATCTAACAAAATATTCACAAAAATAAATGTCATATGACAAATAAATAACAATTAATAGTAATTATTTAATCTAATAAGTCTTTTTATCTAATTTGCAAAGCTAGAAAACTTTTTATTTTTTCTATGTGAATCTCACAATAATTATATATGTAATCTAATAGTTAATATATATATATATATATATATATATATATATATTCGGTTTTCGAGTTGGTTTGGATTAAT